>UESW01000688.1:0-25421 GCA_900491605.1 Calamus simplicifolius | reverse complement strand
ACTATGAATTTGCATTGCTAAGAGCTGCACAATATATGAACTCACAACATTAAATCTTTTCTTGAACCTACAATATGCATTGACAACCAAGATTTTAAATCCCATGGGACAGGGATGTTTTTTTTCCACGAAACGAGATGTGCTAGCCCCCAACTCTCCTAATATTTAGGATAAGAGATGTTCCAAGACATGCCAATTGGGATGTTGGGATGACGGTATGATGATATTGTCCCGACACTTAAGACAACAATATGCCCCAACATCGCACAAGAAGTCTTGCTGAGATTTGAAACTATGCCTGCAACATTAATTTAAAACTAAATTCAAGCTCTCTCTTAAAGCTCTGGGTTCATCTACATAAAGTAAATCACAAACCAACAATAAGCCTGGAATGAAATAGTATGGAAAATAAATTACCCAAAGCTGCACTTGGTATGAGCCCACCATATTAAGTCTTCTTTCAAACCTACAAAATACAGCCACAATATTAATGTGAAATAAAATCCAATCTCTCTTTCAGCTTTGGATTTATTTATAAAAAGTAAATGATAGCTCAACAACAAATTCGGTATAAAATGGTATGGCACATTCTATTATTAAGACCAACAGAAAGCACTCGGTATGAAATAAAAGAAATCAGGTGTTTCTATTACTATGAGCTACACTCGATATAAATCCATGGCATCGAGTCTTTTACACCTACAAAATGCACTCATGACATTAATGCGAAGCATAAGCAACGTAAACAAAATCTCTGCAAGATAATCTCATTTGGCTCCATCCTCAAAACAAGCTCTCTTGAAGTTCCGTGTCCATTCATAGAAACTAAACAATAAACTAGCAGAAAGTTTGGCATGAAATAAAGAAACCACGCACTTTTATTGCATGAGCTGCACTCATTATGAGCCTACTAATACTAAATCCTCTTTGAAACCATTAAATTGTGCCCATAATTTTAACATGAAACCGAATTCGGTCTCTCTTGAATCTTCTAGCTCATTCACAAAAGGTGATCAGCAAATCAATAAGTTTGGTACAAACAAGAGAAACTACATTACCATTACTAGAAACCACAATCAGTAAGAATGAACTGTACCCATGACATTAATGTGAAACAAAATTCAAGCTCTCTCAAAACTTCAGGTTCATTCACAAAGAGTACATGAAAGACGACAATAAGCATAATATAAAATAAAAGAAACCATACTTTTCCATTACTAGCAGTGGCACGGCACACCACTTAATGTGAAACCAAATTCAAGCTCTCTCTTGAAGCTTTAGGTTCATTCACAGAAAGTAAAAAATAAACCAACTACAAACTTGGTATGAGACAAAAAATCATGCATTTGTATTACCTAAGGCCAAGCCCAATAGAAGCCCACCTCATTAAGTCTTCTCTCAAAACTATAAATTGCACCAATGAAACAAATGAAACCAAACTGTCTCTCTTTATGCTTCCAGTTCATTCACATGAGCTAAACCAGAAACTGACAATGACCTTTGTATGGAACAAAAAAAAAAAAATGCATTTATATTATCAGGGGCCACATTTGGTATGAGCCCATGGAATTTAAGTCTCCTCACAAATCTATAAATTGCATGTACAATATTAATGTGAAACCATATTCAAACACTCTCGAAATTTCAAGTTCATTCATAGGACATAAATGACATACCAATAATAATCTTGGTATGAAACAAAAGAAACCGTGTATTTCTATTACGGAGGGCTATGTTCAATATGAGGCCAGAACATTAACTCAAACCTATAAATTGAGGCCATGATATTAATGTGAAACCAAATTCAAGCTCTCTCTCTCTCTTGAAATTTCAAGTGCATTTACCAAAAAAAGGTCTTTATGGAATAAAAGAAACCACATATTTCTATTACCAAGGGCTGCACTTAGTATGAGCCCACCGCATTGTCTTTTATTAAATATGTGATTTGCATCCATGATATTAATGTGAAATCAAAATTAAGCTCTCTAGAGGTTTCAAATTCATTTAAATGATATAAATGACAAACTGGCAACAACCTTGGCAAGACAGAAGGGGCCAAACCATAATAAGCTTGCTATATTAATTATAGCATCATATAAGATTCATAATTATATTATAGCTATAACAATATTTTCATATAGTGTTATATTATATTATATTATATCGTAATATATTAGAATAATATAATGATATAAATATGATATAATATATTATAATATAATATGATTTTATTGTATTATATTATATTATTATAATCACATTAATTATTATATTATGATATTAAATATGATGTTCTATGTTTTAAAGCTATAAGTCGCCCTGCAAGTTGACTTGTAGCCATCTAAGTTGCAAGTCTACTTGCATATTTTTAGGTTCCACTGACTTACAGCATAAAATTGAATTACAACACACCAAATAGATAATATGAGCTGTACTATAGCTCAACATGCAGTGTATCTTCAATCATAGGTTACCAACAGTCCCTAAAATGCATGAGTGACATCAAGATTCAGGTGGATAGCATTGCTTGTAATTTTACATGCTTACAATTGTCAGTTATTGCTGAAAGAACCAAAATCAGAATGTCTTTAGGAGGAACATCTGGAATACAGATCAGTTAACAAATTAGATTGCAGAGACTCATAATATTTATCTTTTATACTGAAACAATTCAAAACTTTGTATTGCCTTGTCCTTTCTCCCCACAGTTTTCCTTTCTACGGTTCCTTAACCATTTTTCTGGTTTTTCTTAGTCTTTATATTTGTACAGATTCACACCATCATAATGCATTGATCTGAGCATCAAGCCATGTGTTCTTATTATAATCAATGATTTTTTTTTTCCATTTGGCCCTTTGTTATAATACATGCCTCAGATTCTGTAGTTGCATGAGCTTTAAGTTACATAACCAAAATGTAGCTCTTTGTGAGTGCCTATTGGCATTACAGGTTTTATAGAATGTCTCTTGTCCAAACATGGGTAGATGGAGGAGAGGCTAGGGGGAATGTGCCCCCGTCTCCAGGAAACATAGGGAGCTCCTACGTTATGAGCTCCATCAACACCACCTCCCCCGTAACCGCTCGGCCCCACCCCCCCCCCCCCCCCCCCCCCCCACCCACAAAAGGACCTCTTTGTGTTTGCACATTCCATGACCCACCTCCCCCCCGCTGGTCATGAGATCCATCTCAATGACTCGTGTGGGTCTCTATTCCTAAGAGATTGCTGTGTGAGTTAATGGTGTTCATATCCCACTGAGCACAGGTGAATCTCAGCACTTTCCACCACAAAAGTCCACTCCTGCGCCTACTTCTAATCCATCTTTCTCTCTTGTGAATGGGCAGATCTCTCTCTCTCTCTATGTGTGTGTGTATAAATCAACTATTCCAGTTGGGTCTCCTATCTATCAGTCCTTGTTTTGGGAAGACAGGATTCATGTCCAATGATGTCCAATGGACTCATGGATCATAAACACCAAACCAAAGACTTGAGCAGCATTTCCATTTTCTAATGCATAAAACCAGGTCCTCGCTAGGGGTGCAACTTGGGCTCATGAAACTCGGGTTTCCTTCAACCCTAACCCTAACCCTATTCTTAAAATATCAACCCTAACCCTATTTGTAAAACCTCAACCCTAACCCTATTTTTAAAAATTAGGTTCGGGTTGAGTTTCGGGTTGAAATTCTGGTTGATGAAAAAAAATATTTTTTTCAAAGTAAATAAACACCGAATTATGGATCCCAGAGACAGGAAAATAAAATCTCTTGCCGAACGCATAAGCTGAACTCGGGGCTTTAACATTGTATTAAAAAAAAGTCTTACCTGAATTGAAGGAAAAAATGAATGGGCCACGGGCACAACCACTTCCCTGCTACAGTTTTATTGCACCTAAAAAATGCCAGCTGGTCTTCATGCAAAGGCATTTAAAAAGGTATAAAGGTAAAAAAATTGACTAGGTTTAGCTTTCCAAAGCAAGGAAACAACTGTTTGCCAAATAGAAACAACAGACAAGGTAACAACTCCTATAGGGCGGTGCAGAGGAAAACATTCTCTCGAAAACCACTTCACGTTGGATCCTCTCTCTCTCTTTTTTTCTTTCGCTTCATCGTTGCACATCCCACTTCTGAAGTAGAAAATGACAAGGTAAATGAGAAAGGAACAAGCAAAACACCATGCTGAGCTCATACCCTACTTTTGTGAAGAGAATAATAAGCTCGCCTGCAAGATAGACATAATAAAAGAATGAAAAAGCAAATGAGCTAATACTTCGCCCTGCAGTGAGAAATTGCAGCAGTTGAGGATGCGAGACTGACCATTGCTTGACTTGATGTCTTCACTATTCACGGATCAAAGAGAACACTAAGATTCATGACATCAGAGCCCCTACGCTGTACAGCTTGCTTTCGACTCGGGCGACGGGTCATGGAAGGTATATTTTTTAAAAAACTGAATGGTTATTTTATTTCGTGGGCTCCTCTTGCGAAAGGCAACAAAAGCCAAAAAAAGCTTTAGTTCCAGCTCGCCTTCCGATGCTCACCACCACAACCCAAAGCATTTTGAAAACCATCCCTTCATATTTACCAAAACACCCTCCATCACATCTTCCATTAGTCCATTCACTTTCATCTGATCGAACCAACCTACATCATTTTCGTCATTTCAAACACTAAAAACCCTCCCGATTCGTAGAGGCGCGGCCTCCCTCTGCCTCTCTCATGCTCTCTCTCTCTCGCTGCAACGCCTCGTTGTAGGGATGGCGGTGCCACAAACAAAGAAGAGAAGGAGGTAGAAAGTGAAACAAAATATGCGGGTGGTCCACCTTTATGTTTGTCCTTCTTTTCCTCGCCTGTGATCGGCGGTCTTTCCCTCCTTGCCCTTAAGTTGGCCATCTCGTCGACTCAACTAGCACCCTCAAAGCCACCAAAAATCTAGTCTGATAAGCTATCCCCCACCCTCGGATTTGGGTTATCTTAGATTCGGGTTGACCGCAACCAAACCCGGGTCAATTGCAAATCGAGCCAGGTTAAACCCGGGTCTTTCGGGTTCGGATTAGACAAACATGAGTTTAAACACTGTATAAATCGGATTTAGCGGGCCAGGTTCGGGTTGAACCTGGCCCAAGTGCACCCCTAGTCCTCGCTTTTAATTTATAGATATTGATGATGCCATTGAATAGCCTCTTCAGGTATTGGTGAACGATTATCAAGGTGCAATTTTTTTTGTTTTTATTCTCTTTATTTCATAATTGTAGTGTTCTTTTTTTCTCAAAAAATTGTACGTTAGAGCTATTTTTGTCATTAAGTATACATTTTCTATTTATGTTTATGCATGATTCTATGTTGTCTCACATGTCATATATATTAGTATGAATTTTAAGTTCTAAAACAAAAAGGCCTACCTTTTCTACTCAATTCCCAACTATATGGAGTCGGCTATATTAATCTACTTTCTTTACTCTGTTATTATCATGGACTAACTTCTTTACTGCACTCATCCATGGTGCAAAAATCCTTACTCATTTATCACCGCACTCGAGTGCCGGTGCAATGCTCCTTGCCCATTTTTTGAAATACCTGGAGGCAATGCAATACGTCTCTTAACGAAGACATCCTAGCCCTTCGCATAATTTGATTTAGTAGATTCATGTTTTAGTTCTTTGCAATAAATTACTCATTCAGAATAAGTCCTATAATTTTTAAAAATGAGCATATTTAACAAATTGGAATAAACTAATATATTTTAACAGAATAATATTAGTAATGGATAATTTTAAAATTTTATTAAATATTATCATATAATATTTATTAGAAAGAACTAAATTGATTATCTTTGAATAATTGGAATTATCATTAAATTAGAACACAAAAAAATTAAGGAAAAAAGTTAATGATATTGATATTATAAAGTAACATAGCTGATGCCTCCTAATAAAACTTCTGGCTCTGCTCCTTCTAAGATGCCTTGGCTACATATGCACCATCAGCTGTCAGGTTGACAGCTTGTTAAGCGATGGTCAAGGACAATCTCAGAGTTTATAGACTGACTGTACATTGATCATTGAAGCCATCTCCACGTAACTGGAACAAGCCTTGTGGATTAACATCAAGGAATCAGTTAACCAAGCGGGATTGTGATTCTCTATCCAATTTGCAAGAAAACATCTCCTAGAAAAGCTAGATGCCCTTCTCTTCTGAACAGATTATTATTTTCCAGCTTGAAGTATGTGACCTGACTGGAACTCACTTCCAATCACCAGCGCAAACATCATGCTAAAGCATTACTAACTACGACTGTTGGAGCAGCATTGATGTATGACACTTGATGGGTATGATGTTCAATGAAGGGCAATAGGTGGATAGTAAATATTTTAATATAACCTTATAAGATATCCAGATAGAAGCAACAAATTAGACCAGATTTGACTGTTGATGACTACTAAAGGCAAAATAATAGCGACTAAAAAGCAAACCAGGTGCTATATTGATGCCATGTTACTTCAGAATCAAATACACATTAAAAGAAATGAAATATCAAGTTAATATGGTTTCTTTTGTTTCCTTTGGATATCAATTACTCACCGCTTGTCTTATCGTTCGTGGAAAACCATCAAGAATGAATCCTGATTCACCCTTAGCTTCTCCGTATTCAAGGCGTCTGGATAACAGATTTATGATGATCTCATCTGACACCAATTTGCCTTGATTGACAATATCAGCAAGCTACAAAATGAACATCAAAATCAATAGCATCAATATAAAGCAATGAGATTTCGGTATACAAATGAAATCCTTGTAATTAAATACCATGTAGAACAAATGACAATCCCTTGAATACTAACATATAACTTTGCTTAGAGGAAAGTAAAATCATTGATTTTCTTTTCAACAAGATGGGAAGACTAATAACTCGAATTATAGAATTTAATTGGCATGTAACAACTAGTGAGGAAAAAACTATTTCATGTTTGCAAGGTTTCGTTTTGGATATTAAATCTTAAATCCACCTAAAAATATTAAGAATGCAATTCAAAGAGAAGGCTTGTAAAATTTTAACAATTTTATAAATTCTTAAAACTGACAAGAAGAACATATTTGTACTTTCCATTATTCACCTATGAGTGAAAGGGAACTTGCATAAACCAAGATAGTTTTCTGGCTTTTACTCTTGGCCTCCCATTTGAGAGTTGGCAGGATCCTTCATTGTAAAGTCCTTCAACTTTAGAAACAATTCTCCAGAAGTTACCAAAGCATAATAGTTATCTAGTGTCATTTGATAAAGCTTAGGCAACAACCTATGATTTTAACAAGTCCCAAGTTTCGAGGGTCTATTTTCACCTGAATTTTGTCAATGCTCATAATAAACATAAGGAATGCAAGCATCAGTTAAGTCCAATATATCTTATTCAATTTATCAGTGTTTAATATGAGACAAATCATCAGTTTTCTCCATCAGTCATGGGATGACCTCCATGTCCTCGTCCCACTTCAGCTTGTAGTCTTATCTCAAAGTTCCATGAACCACATATTCTAAAAATTCATGGTAAATGAGATGTTACTATACCTAAGTTCAAGAGTGTGGACATCTATGAAACAAGCCATTTAAGTTAATGATAAGCCACAAAAAGTGACTCCTTTCTTTCTCTTTTAAGTTCGAGCATCAACGCTTGCCAGCTAATGTTTCATCTCTTAGGCAAAAGATTAATTTCCCCTACATGATCATATGCTAAATATGGTATATTTTTATATTTGGCAAAAAAGAAGTCTGTCTAGTTTTCTATTCTTATTCCATCCGTAAATGAGTGTGTCTTATGATGTGATGAGTTTTTTCATCATCCTATATCCTCTGATAGTTCTGTGTAAATGAGACCATGGCTGTTTGAATGATGCAACTGATGATTTGCCAAAGATCTCATATACTATTCCAAGTGTTTATCCAAGATTAGATATATACTGAAGAGAATCTAACAGCAAGCAAGGCAAATAAAAGACATCATCATATACATGTTATTCACTTTAATGTGTCTGCTTTTCCTTCTGATTCTTTAGCAAGCTCAAGTGAAGATTAACAACTTAACACTCTTCCTGAAGGAATCACCATATTTGAAGGGAATTTGATGGTTTAGGGCTTAGCAAACAATTCAGCAACCCACTCTAGGAAAAAGGAAAGCATAATACTTTTCCACTACATATAAATACAGTCTTCCGAGTCAATAATTTAAGATTCAACTATAGCTTATCTAATGCTTAATTGTTTCACTCTTCTTGCTAAATTATAAGTTAGAACAAACGTAACCTGAAAATATAATTACCAGTTACCTAGAATACACATCGGACTGCTCCTATTATTTTATAATGCTGTCTTTTTTATATAATCTAGTAAATCAATCTAATTTAATCGAATCCAAACAATTCTTTTCCAAATTATCATAGACTTAATCAGAAACCAATCAACCCCTATTCAAATCAAAGCCATATCAGCAAAAACAAAAGCCTCCTACAAGCACTTTTGAAATCCCCTAACAAAAAAACAACAAGAATAACACGAAAGCAACATAAAGAAGCAATCGTTAGCTCAGATTACAATCTCCCAGCGAGGCCTCATCATTTAGATCAGCAAAAAGAAAGGAAACTACCTACTGGGTGAGGGGGCCGAAGGAGGCGAGCTCCTCGTAGACGAGGACATCCTAGCTATGGATGTTGAAGATGAAACTGATGGGCCATGTCCAGACGGTCTAAGGATGAGTCCATCCTTAGTAGTTTCAAAACACATATAGCAGCCTCCATCTAGAGGCAACAGGTATTGTTTGTTTGTTATTCTACTGTATTTCCTTTAATGTATTATTATGATGCCGTTATATGAATTATTAATATTATCCATTTATATTTTACAGGAATAGGCCCCACTGAAGCGCATGAACCATGCTGCCAAGGTAGGTGAGTCGTAGTGGTGGGCATCAGGGCAATCAGATAGGAGGTTCAGAGAAATAGTTTAGTAGTCGGACCTTATTGAACTAGTGCACTGCTCTTATCGGTTCGCCGATAAGATTCTTATCTCGGGCTTCGTAGAGAGATGGTAGCCCGAGATGAACAACTTTCATCTTCTCTTTGGCAAGATGACAATCACGTTGGATGATGTTACTGCCATATTAGGGATTAATGTCATGGGTGCCTCAGTGTCAATATCATGTGATAGGATGAGTGATCGAGATGCTGAGGATCTACTAGTGGAGCCGTGAGTGATCAGGAGAGGTGGGAGGATCACTTGCTGAGCCGAGCGAGCAGGAGCCATCTGGTAACCCGACCATCAGATTGCGTACCAAGATATATGGATGATTGGTATTCTTGTATAACACACCTAGTTGTTCACCCTCCAAAGAGCCGATCCAATATCTATTTTCGATCACGTTCCGATGATGTTGATGCTGACGTGCAAGGGCGGTATTGCAGATGCCATTAGCATTGGCCCCAGCATTCTTCATATGGATCGGAAGGAGGCTATGCCACATGGGACCTACTTGTACAACGTTATTGGGCAGATGACATAGGTGTTGCAGGGTCAACATATCTTTACAGTTGAGCCTAGCCCTAGTCATGCACTTGGCCCTAGTCATGCATCGCCACAGCAATACAAGCATCGACGACGGCGAGATAGGAATTGATGGTGTATCTTATATTTTTATAGCTTTTAGCACATCTTTTTGTAAAATACATTGAAATTTTAATGAAAGTTTATTTAAATTAATTTTTTGTGCTAAAGTCAAAATTTAATACACTTTTAATGCAGCATAGTCATCCACCGGTCAGATGGTGGACAATTCCCGAAATATGATAATGCACGAGCGATCTTGTCAATATAGATTTTTGGCTTATATGCCTCGGCACGGCATGATAAGCCAAAAATTTTACTTGTAGTTAAATTTTTATATGCCTCGGCACAGCATGATAAGCCAAAAATTTTACTTGCGGGCGCGGCGGGAGGTAAACCTAGCTTCAGAACGTGGTGCGCGGGGGGGGGGGGGGGGGGGAAACCTAGCTTCAGAAGGCCGTGAATTTTCCACCCCGCCCTTAATTGGGAAAAAAGGGTTGTTAAACATAAATTGTACTGTAGTGCGTCAAGCTATCCAGCAACTTCCATATTACACCTTTCTCCCAATAAATAAAGCCTAAACCAATTGGCACCCTTGATAAATATGGGGCTGAGTTTAAAATTTTATTCAAAAAATTGCTAAAAAATGATCAAACACATACAACATACATGCAGACAATCACTGACCTTTGACTCATGATCATGCTGCTGCAGATTGCTTATCATCATGGTCTTCAAGATTCAAAACTTGTAACAGATTTGGCCAAGATTCCGGGATCCCTCCTGGAAAATCAAACTCTAAGAGCTTCCCTCGGCTGCGATAGAACTCCTCCACTGGTTGGCTCTGCATAAGCAAATCGTTTTTTTCTAAAACACTAGCATACAGGCAAAACCATTATATTGCTGATATATATTTATATGGCAAAAACTATGGTGCATTGGAACATATGTAACATATCTCAAGAGTAATATTACATGCTGTTCACTTTCACATCTGTTTAAGATCATGGGATTTTGAAAAGATACTTAGCTACCAGTATAAATGACCGCGTTTTCTGACAATATAAATGACAAAAGAAAGAATTGTCTTCTTACCATCACATTTCCTTCATGTCCAATCACAACTTGATTTCTTTGTTGAGCTCCTACTCAACCACTCAGCCCTCACCGACGCCATGGACCACCTGCAAACCCCAGCAACAATTACCAAACCATTGCCACCACGCTCCTAACTCCTTCACTTCCCACTGCCTTTGCCAGCCCCTCCTGCCAAGCCTCCAGCCCTCCACATTCACAACCTGTTAGTGTGCCACCTCCTATCGTGCTGCCAGTTCAACCATTCCATGCAGTGCACCCATCAACTCCCATAAAGCCAACTCTTCTATCTCACATAGAAATGTGCACAGCTCATCCCACCATGCCCCCTCCTGCTCCTTCATTATGGTATGCCTTCTGTCTCAACGTGGCAGCTATTGTGTCCTCATCCCATCTACTTCACCTCTAGTTGCCATTAAGTCCACTTGCTATAACCTTGCATTACCTTATGACCCCATTCTTCATCAGTTAGCTCATCCCACCATGCCCCCTCCTGTTCCTTCATCATGGTATGCCTTCTGTCTCAATGTGGCAGCTATTGTGTCCTCATCCCATCTACTTCACCTCTAGTTGCCATTAAGTCCACTTGCTATAACCTTGCATTACCTCCTGACCCCATTCTTCATCAGTTAGCTCATCCCACCATGCCCCCTCCTGTTCCTTCATCATGGTATGCCTTCTGTCTAAACGTGGCAGCTATTGTGTCCTTGTCCCATCTACTTCACCTCTAGTTGCCATTAAGTCCACTTGCTATAACCTTGCATTGCCTCCTAACCCCATTCTTCATAGTTTCCTTCAGCTGCACCAGCCTCAATTGACAGTGACCCACCATGGTGTTCCCATCATGACTATCTCATAGCGCAATCAGTTGACATGGGAAAACTACAAAATACCTTTCATTTTTGTGATCATATGCTCCACTGTGAAGTTACCAGCATAGAGAAAATACCTAAAAAGCAGGGACTAGCAACGTTTCCTACCTAACTTCTTTATGCCATAACAAAGATGATATCTCTCTACTCCAGTTCCCTCAATATTGCTAGTCTAAGCTATATAATGCCAACAATTTTAACCCTCCCTTCTTGTTTCCAATCTGAGAGGTCAAATAACTACATATTGGGCTATATTATTTGAAAGGTAGTGTTGTCAAAGGCATGCCTAAAGCATGCGTAATACATAAGGCGCAAGACTCTAACGACTTGGCGCTTCTTATATCCTAAGGTGCACCTTTAGTACATCTTTTTGTAAAATACATTAAAATTTTAATAAAAGTTCATTTAAATTAATTTTTTTGTGCTAGAGTCGAAATTTAATACACTTTTAATGCAGCATAGTCATCCACCTATCAGATGGTGGACAATTCTCAAAATATGATAATGCAAGGGCGATCTCATCAATATAGATTTTTGGCTTATACGCCTCGGCACGGCACGCCTCGGCATGAGTCGGCACGGGCCAAATTGCATGCCTCGACATGGGCCGGCACACATTGGCACGCCACGGCACGGTCGAAAAATCACCGTATATGGTCCAAAAAATCATTTAAAACCCTAACCCTAAATTACTCTAAACACTAAACCTCAACCCCCATGTTCGGCTCATCCCGGTCGAACAAATCACATTTGTTCGGTCATATAGGGCCGAACAGAGGCCTTTTTTTTGTCCTGTGTGGCCGAACATGAGCCCACTGTTCGGCCGGGATGGGCTAAACAAAGGGGCTGAACAAAGGGCCCATGTTTGGCCCATTTTAGCCGAACATAGGACCTTTTGTTTGGTCTGCCGAACAGAAGGCCTCTGTTTGGCCCTGTGTGGTCGAACAGATGTGAATTATTCGGTTCTGTGTGGCCGAACAAATCACGAACCATGAAAAAAAGCTTTGAAACAAGTTAAAAAATGAATCTTTATGTCCGTAAAACCTTTCCAAATTACTAAGTTGCTTGTTCATTGTTCAATTGAAGGTTGAAATCTTTTTAAATAAGGATCAAAATAGATTGAGTAAATTTTTTTTAGATGAACGTGAAGGGGTAGGGGTGGGAGGGGGGTGTTTTGTTTAGGAAAGTGTAGAGAGCAATCCAAGAATATTTTGGTTAAATTTTTAGGAATAAAATTAAAATATTTATTTTGATTAAATGGGGAATGTCGGGCGATGCAAATGGAAGCTCCCTTTAGAATCCCATAAGCTCCGCGCTATCCTGAGCCGAAGGTTCCGGCAGTAAACACGGACGAATGGGATTTTGCCACGCACTGATTTGCGGTGGCTCCCACCTATCTTCTAATCGAAGACCCGGCCTTCCCTTCTAACGACGGGTAGGACCGCTGCAGCCCATTTTAAACGAACGGGGCTCCATCCGCTCGAGTCTCTCCTTCAGACAAAAGACTATCCCCACCCACACACCATCCCGGGTTTTCCCTCCGCTTCTCTCGTCTCTCTCCTCTCCATCCCTCCTTGGGTTTGGGGTTCTTGGCGTTCCGAGGGCTCTGGATCGATCCTCTCGATCCACCCTCTGCCCCCATTACTCTAATTTCCAGGGTTTCCAAGTTCCACTCCCTTTTGATCGCAACCAAATATTTAGGGGTCTAGTTCTATCCATTTTCCCTGCCAAGAGACCATGGGTCCAGAGACCGACGAGTATATCCGGGAATCCATCGAGAACTCGCTCGTGCTCCCGGTCTCCGACAAGAACCTGCGTCTTAAGCTCCTTGCTTCCGAAGACGCCCGCCGCCGCCTCCAAGATCAGATCTTCGTTCTCGAGAAGCGCCTCAAGGACACCGAGAAGCGTGTGGAGCAGTATAAGGTTCGATTTCCTTGATCTTTTATGGCTTCTTCTTGTTCTTGGGTTTCTAGGGTTTGGTTGTTTATAAGGAAGTTTTTATTTTGATGTGGGCAGGCGGAGGCAATTATGAACGCCCTGGTGATTCGATTAATGACCGCGCCAAGTTGGAGGAGGATCTTGAGAGGGTCATTGACGCCCGCGATGAGTTGGCCAAGGAGAATGACGAGCTTCGAGCACGGTTACAGGACAACTCGTCTGTGAGTATCAATTTCTGTTTGTGTTTTATTATATATTTCTTATTTTTGTGGATGAAACTATTTTGCTGCTTTTCCTTTTTACCAGAAATGCATAGAATGGGTAATTGAGACCTTTGTTTCTTTGACATCAAACACGAATTTTTGTCACAGGATAGACATTTTAGGATTTTTCTATCTTTTCAATACTCTAATATCCTTATATGTGGTTCCTTCTGAAAAAAATTCTCATTTTTTGGAATAGATATTGATGGGCCAATTAACCCCATGGGAGAGCCAACCGGTTGCTGCAAAAAATTCTTATTTTTAGGATTTTTTTATTTTTTTATTACAAACGAGCGATCACACTAGTTTAGTGCGAATCAACCCAGATAAATCGGAATACAAAATTTGCTGCAAAACAGTAGGGTAGAGGTCATCCAGCCTCCAAATCCAATGATCAGCATGCTGAGCCATTGAAGCCGCCGCCCAGTCAGCTGCCAAATTGGCTTCATAGTATATGTGACGTATCTAGACAGTATCAACTTCTGTAGAATAGATCATATGTCCCTAAGAATAGGGTTAGTGGGGACTTCAGAAAAATTCTCCTTTCTCAACCACCGAATAATCGTCATCGAATCACCCTCGATCACGAACCTATGAGCATGAAGAATCTGAGAGGCATAAGAAATACCTGCCAACGCAGCATAAAGCTCTGTCATAGGGACAGAGGAATCAAGGGTGTCAAATCCACCTGCTGCCAACATATCATTAGGCTCATGAATGATGAAAGCAGAACCAGCAAATCTTCACGGACACTCCCATCAAAGTTGATTTTGACAAACCCTGATGGAGGGCTCCCAAGAATGAAAACCGTATGTCGGTTCGCTGCCAGAGGCCAGAGGAGTCAGGTTTGGATCAGTCCGCAGACAAAGATCTAATCCGAGAAGATGAGCTGGTTCCTCGATAACCAAATCTGATAAGCCGTGACCATCAAAGACCACGCTTATGCTGAGAGGCCCTTCGGAGATCATGAAAGAAGAGGGATCGCGGGGAACCAGAAGCATCCACTCTACAAAAATAACCCATCAAGTGCCAAATCCGCCTGGCTCTAGGGCATATGAAGATAGCATGATCCGTAGACTCATCCTCCAATCCACACAGAGGGCATGTCAGTTGGATTGGCAGACCCCTATGGGAGAGCAAAGCAATCGTCGGAAGACAATCCCATAGAAGCTTCCAAATAAATAACTGAACCCGGGAAGAGCGGAAAGCGACTAGATCCAAGCAGCATCCTTCGTGCACTGGGGCTGAGGCCTGAAAACCTTCATAAGGTCCCTAGATGGGGCCCTAGAAAGACAAGATCTCTGCCATAGCTTAACATCCGCCGAAGGGTCAGAAATAAGAGGAATGGAGAGAATTCCGAGAGAGCTCGTCACCGAAGAAACTAGTCACCATAGGAGTATGCCAAGAGCGGGGATCTAATGAAATCAAATCCTTAACTCTCAAATCAGTGGGGACATCAATACTAATAAAAGAAGGCCATCGAGATAGAGGGAGCTCAGAAATCCAAGAATCCTGAATAACATCAATGGAATGACCATCTCCAATCATCCATGATATTCTTCAGGATAGACTCACCATACTGACACACCTCCTTCCAAAAGGAGGAACACCCCCGGGGCGGCTTTATATACTCCCCGGACTTCCAATCACCATACCTCGCTTACATCAAAGAGCTCCACAGACATTGCGGCTTCTGGAGGAAACGTGATGCATGCCTGGCCAATAGAGCTTGACGCCTGACCATCAGAGATTGGATCCCGAGGCCACCTGCTTGAATTGGCATACAGATCATATCCCAAGATAAAAGGTGAATACCGTGCCCATCTTGCATGGAGGCCTAAAGGAAATCTCTAAAACATCTCTCAATCCTCCTAAGACAGGTAATTGGGATGGCCGCATTCGAAAGCATATAAAGAGGAAGTGAGAAAAGAACCGATCGAATAATGGTAACTCTAGCCATCATAAATAAGCCAATGACCTGCCAACCTCAATACGCTGGCGAACCCACCTCTCTATATCGATATAGTCAGAACAATGGGGTCATCTACCGGTCATGGGGATCCCCAGATACATGAACTGGTTAGTTGAGTAGAGATACCCAACAGATTGATAATGGCTTCTCTAGTAGATCTGGTAGTCTTCGGGCTGAAGCAAATGGAAGACTTAAGAAAATTGATCTTCTGTCCCGAAGCCTGACAGTAACGCTGAAGAATAGATTCAAATACAACCACATTATCAAAGAAGCCTGACCCAGAAGAATGCAATCATCGGCAAACAAAAGATGAGAGACAGAAGGGCCCCAACCCCAGCCATAAAAGGGACAATCATCCGATCTTGCTGAGCCTGATAGAAAGCTCGAGAAAGATCATCCGCTGCCAGAATGAACAACAGGGGGATAGGGGACACCCTTGACGTAACCCCACAGAAGAATGGAAAAACTCAGTCGGACTCCCATAAATGATTAGAGAAAAAGAAGACCTCTGAATACATGCCATAACCTACTCAATAAACAACTCGTCAAATCCGAACTCCTGAAGAGAACAGTGCAGAAGGCCCAACTCAGTCTATCATAAGCTCTCTCCATATCGAGCTTAGCAGCCATAAGACACCGTCTGGAAGGGGCTCTCTGAGATCATGCATAAACTCCTGTGTAATAAGGACGTTGTCCGAGATGGAATGCCCTCTAATAAATACCCCCTGTTCCACTAAAATAACACGAGGAATCACCGCACGAAGGGGCTGGCTAAAAGGGGCACATACCTTATACAAAGTAGTGCATAAACTGATGGGCCTAAAATGCTGAGGGAGAGAAGCATTAGAGTGCTTGGGCACAAGAGTGATAAGAGTCCGATTCCAATCCAAAGGAATACATTTAGATTGGAAGACTAACTGGATAGCCTGAACCACCTCCTGCCCCACAATATCCCAATAGTGATAGAAAAAGAAGGGCGGAAACCTATCAAGCCCCAGGGCCTTGTCCGGACCAAGATCCCAAAGGGCTAGGCGAATCTCCTCCACAGTGATCGGCCTGACAAGCATAGCATTATCCGAAGAGGAAACCTTTCTGGAATCAGATACCTGAAAGACCGAAGCACCATCGCCAGTGGACTTAGTCCATCTAGACTAAAAGAAATAGAGAAGCTGAGACCGAATAGACTGGATGTCCTCAGGAAATGCTCCTTATCATTAGCTATCCTCCGAATCCTATTAGCAGCCCACCGTCTCAGAGTAGCCTGGTGAAAGAATTGGTATTGCGGTCTCCTTCACGAATCCACTGAACCCTGGACCTTTGCCTCCAAAAAACTCCTGCTGCCGAAGAAGGGAGTGGTGATGAGCAAGATTCTCGTGCAGCAAGGAGAGATCAGAGTCCAGAAGAAATCCATCCTGGTCCTCCTTCACCTGAAGGGCACTTATATCGGCTTCAACCTGCTCCACTTGCCTAACCAGATCCCAACCTCCAGTCAGTTCCATCTAGAAAGTCTGCGTCTGGCCAGCAATAGATGTCGAGATAACCTATAAACAACATCACCCCTAACAGGAAGGTGCAAAATCTGAGAAATGATAGTCGAGCAGCCGAATGGAACGTCTAGAACGCTCGAATCTAAACCGTTTCCTCTGATGCTGGTCAGCCTCCATAGATATCAAAATGGGGCAGTGATCAGAAGCGATCCTTGGAAGGTGAGTAACAGTAACAGCCGGGTACTTCTGAAACCATTGAGCTGTGGCAAGAGCTCTATCCAATCTCTCCCAAACACGAGCAGACCCCTGCCGGTTGTTACACCAAGTGAATTGGAGCCCCGAGTACCCCAAATCCATCAGCCCAGAAGACATGATAAAAGTCTTAAATTCAATAATGTCAGCTGAGCCATGACTCTTCTGCCCCCCCTTTTCACCAGCCTCAGTGATACAGTTAAAGTCACCGGCAATGATGGAAGGAAGCCTTTGAGCAAGGAGGGAAAGCAACTCAGACCAAAGGACCCGTCTCTCCCGATAATCCGTACTGGCATAGACCGCCAATAGGAGCCAGGGATCAGAAGTCCCCTCAGTGACAACAAGACCGATCTACTGGTTACACTGATGGAAAGCATCAATCATAACAGTAGAATTGCACCAAATGGCCAAAATACCTCAGACATACCCTCAGCCTCCACCGCATAAAAGGACCAAGACTGGGCAATCTGTCTCGAAACCGCACCAAACTGTCCCCCGACAGCCTGGTTTCTAAAAGAACACATATATCAAAATTATATAATTGCAGCAATCTACCAAGAGAACGAAATGAGGGCTTACTAGCACCTCGAACATTCCAAAGTAAGATCTTCATAAACTAGCTGGATGTAGATGGGGACCCCCTGGTCCTCAGCCATAACACTATCAGAAAGGCACCCTGTAGATCGGGTGCCACCCTCAGAATTCTGTGAAGGATAAGCCTGCAGAGCATCTGGATCAACTTCAATGTCAACAGATCTAGGGGAATGAACCGATGACAATAAAGCTGATCCCTAACCCATGAAAACTCCAGTGGATGCCTCACAATCCGGATCAACGGCCCTATCCAGGTTGACCATAACCACCTCCTAACCATTGGCCTGGCAGCAGGAGGGCTGGGTCGGTCTAGCTGAAGAAGGAATTAGATCCACTCTACATTTGGGGTTAGAGCCCTTGACTTTTCCCTTTCTCTTCTCCAGTTTAGAGACAGACCTAGGAGGCATGCTATCGACCGGTCTGGCCCACTTGAGGGGGCCCGGACACACATCCCTAATCTTTGGCTGACCCTCTTCATTGGAAGCCGATCCCAGAGAGGCAAATGGGTTAATAGACACATAGGATTGGGTCCGAATTGGATCAGAGGCCCCAGCCTGATCCTGCTTTTGCTTCCATCTTACTGAGACCTTAAAACCGGCACGCGCCAATTGAACCGGCACGCCACCATTCCATAAGCTTTCTTCTCCCCTCCCTGCTTCAAATTGACCAAAGCTTTGTTCGATGACACAGGGATGCTCCTGCGTGCCACCTTCACCGGGAGCTGCCAGCCCTCAGACAGACCCTGCACCATTGGTACCAACTGAGAAGCTGGACTAGGAGAAGAGGCAGACGGTGGAGACTTCGACTGGAGGGCTGCTGCATTCCTCCACTGATGGACAACAGCCATCCACGACCTTAAGACAGGGTCGTTGGCTGCTTCCTCCTCCTCAGTCATGACAGACGGCGAGAACGAACCTTCCAAGTGCAAAGGTCCACAATTTAGACATATGCCCTCCATTGATTCGAAGGTGAACTGCTGCCAAAATGGCCCCTGAAGCCCCTGAACCCGAGTCCCTGGCCGAAGAGGATGATGAAGATCTACACGAACAGCCACCCTCGCGTAGCCTCCCCTGTTCTTCGACTCAGTAGCAGCATCAGCACCATAGAAGATTCCCGCAGGCTCTGTGATTGCTCTGAGGATGTCCTTCTTGAACTCCATCGAGAGGTTGGGCAATCTCACCCATAACAGAGCTGAGGAGATGTAGTCCTCAGCCATGAAGAACTCTGGTTTCCAAGCTTCCGTCCCTATAATCTGGCCGTTAACCACCCACGGGCGGTTGAGAACCAGATCGCAAGCCGCCGGATCTTCAAAGAGAAAATATGGCAGCGAAAAGCAAGGCTAATTGGGACAATGGCTTCAGGGATCCCAACTCTTCTGAACTCCCTGATGTATGCATCAGCCGGCACCCATCTGAGGAAGGAGCGGGCGAGAACAACCCTCTGTTGTCATCCGACATCTCCTCTTCCAACACAGCCTCTACGACCCGAACGACGTCCGAAAAATCACTACAAGAGATTTTAAATATTGCGACGCCCAAATGCGTCGCAATTGCGTCGCTAAACATGATATTGCGACGCAATAGCGACGCAACGAGGGCGTCGCTCAACTGTCCGTCGCAATACCCTTTTGTCGCAATTGCGTCGCAATATTGCGACTCTCTGCGACGCTCTTGCGACGCCACATTGCGTCGCAATATTGCGACGCATGCAAATGCATCGCTAAATTTAAAATTAATTTAGTAAAAAAAAAATTATTATTAAATATTACGACGCACTAATTTGCATCGCAATATTTAAAATTAATTTTTAAAAAAAATTATTATTAAATATTGCGACGACGCAAATAAATGCGTCGCAATATTTAATAATAATAATTTTGGTATAATAGCGACGCAATTTGAGTCGCTAATGCGTCGCAAATAAAAATTATTTTAAATATTGCGACGCAAGGTTATTGCGTCGCAATATTTAAATAATTTTTAAGATAAAATAGCGACTCAATTTAGTCGCTAATGCGTCGCTAATAAATTTATTTTTAAATTATTGCGATGCCAGGTCATTGCGTTTAATATTTAATAATATATTTTAAAATATTAGCGATCCAATATCAGTCGCTAATGCGTCGCAAATTTTTTTTTAAAAATATTTAAATGATTAAAAATTAAAACGGTTAATAAAATTTCGTTAAATCTAAATATTGATACAAACATTTTTCACTCAATCCAAACAATAATAAATTTCAAAAAATAATTTATATATTAAAATTTTGAAGTTTTTACAACATAAAAAAAAATACATCAAGAATCTGAATGATCACGTGGAGGCTGTGGAGGCTGAAGACTCTGCGACAAGCGTCTAACCATATCCCGCAAATAATGCATCTCATCTCGCATGTCAGCAACCTCCTGATCCCGGCCTCGCATACGATCCTCAAAATCCTGCTCGAATCCTGGCGAAGCTCCTCTGCAATAGATCTGCGAAGCTCCTCTAAACGCTCGGGAGGAAGATCACAGGAACTCGCGAGCTGGAGGCCTGATGGGGAAAAAATGTAGAAGCTCTAGTGCCCATACCATAGACCCTGCGGTCTCGTGGCTGGGCACCAACAGCCTCCAAAAACACACGTCGACTCTCCTCTGCTGAGAGTTCGACGGGCGTCTCCCCATCAGTAGAGTCGACCTGCGATGCCTGGGAGCGAAGCTCCTCGACTCGTGCCTTGAAATTATGAAATCAATAATAAATGAGTTAATAAATTTCTAGAAATAAAATTTTAGAAATTAAACAGATACTACATAAATCTAATTTCTTACCGCAACCTCCCGTGATCGCGTATCGACCCAGGAGCCGTCCCTCCTGGTGTGTGTCGCCCTGAATAGACGAAACTCACCAGGATCTCCGCCCTCCTGCTCAGACTATAACAATAAAAAAAATGATATTAATAAAATATTTGTAAATAACTAAAATAGTAATTAAAATATTTATGTTTTCTTACCATACGCCGTCTGTGCTCCTGAATCGAAATGGAGCCCGAAGTATGACAGGAGAGACCCGTGCCACGACCGCCCTTCTCAGATCGGCGGTTCGTGCTGGCTGATGCGGACCTCCTGCGCCAGCCATCGGACTCCCAGGCCTGCTGCCACTCGTGCCAAATACCCTCTGGCACGTGCGCAGGACGCTGACCCGATGACCTCCAACGATGAAGCATGTCGGAGTATCGGCGTCGCGTCAGAGCCTCCCATGCTGCCCTAATGGCATCATGGGTGGCAGGATCCCACGTAAACTTTTTCTGCATTAAAATAAACAGTTAGTTTCTGAATTTATTAACTTTAAAGAATTTATATCACTGATAAATTGTATTTAATAAGTTTACCTGAAACTCAGAAAAATAAAACTCCCTCGTGGCGGCGATACGTGGCGCCAATCGTAGCCACTGGGATCTGCACGCCTCTGAAAAACGGCGCTGATGTGGCTGGAGACATGATGCTGCTCAATGAATCTGTTAAAAAAATGCAAGTTTATAAGTAAATGACTTAAAAACATAACAAATATTTTTAATTAGTATATACTTACATCCCCTGAGCATCAAGTCGAAGTAAAGTGCGGGCCGGTGGAAGAACTCTCGGAGGTCTGTGCCGATCGGGTAGATGGTAATACTGGTGCAGAGATCGAAGGCTGCGCCTCTGCTGGAGATCCAAACTCTCCATCTCCGACGCTCATGTGATCTGATGTCGCAGGATCCAAACTACGTCTCTGCTCACCCCTGTCGTCGGTAGATCTACCTCTGCCCCTCATACTGAAAATACTAAAGATTCACACAATTAAATTACGATTAATGATTGACTATGTAAAATTTAACACTTATAAAAAAAAGTTAAATTTAAAAAACCTTATGTTTAATCGGTGTCATTTGTTTCGTGAAATGTTGGTTCAACATCCGATGCCGTATCGGATTGCGAATCAGTTTCATTATCATCGGAAGGAAACCGAACATTTGCATCCGCAATTTCTTGGACATCACCACTTGGATCTCTAAGTGATGTTTCAGGAGCCCTTGTGTCGTCCTCAATTGCATGCATTTCCATCTCATCCTCTTGAAATGCAGGGCACTCGGCTGATTGACTTGATGAACTCTCCTCTAATACGATTGTTGAACGTGGGACGATTTTAGAAACGGCCCACCAATCTCGCTTGTCGTTGCGCAAACTTGGATATCCGCAGTAAAAGACTTGCTGAGCTTGGGATGCAAGGATGAATGGGTCATATTTCTGCAATCTTCGTCGATGGTTCACTTCAACCAAATTATAGTCGTTATGAACCCTTTTGCCCACAGGAACTATCGGATCGAACCAATCACAACGAAACAATACGGTTCGTTTCATAGGCCAACCGGGATATTCAACTTCAACCACCTCTACTAACTTTCCATAATAATCCTGCATATTTGCTCCAACACTTTCTCCTTTTACACACACGCCCCAGTTCTGCGTGCCTCTTGAAGCTGCTAATCGTTCAATCTGAAATTTGTACCCATTTACAAAATAGCCAGTAGAGGTTGTTACGGTCTTCAATGGCCATTGCGATAGACATTTAATGAAAATATTGTCGGTTGTCGACCATGGACCGTTACCTATAAATTAATAAGCTATTGACATCCAATTCAAAAAATAAAGCCATTATCGAAATTGATTGAGTGATACTACTCACAAATTCATAAAACCAGTAAGCAAACTCCGTTTCTAATTTCTGCCCAATTGCAACTTGACTGATGTCGGGATTCATCTGTCGTTGTCTATCACAAAACATCCTTATGGGATGAAAAGGATGAAAACTACTGTTAGAAATTAAATATTATGGTATTATTATATAAATTTAAATTTTCAATTTAGCATTGAAGTATACACTTACTCAATATATGGATCGACTTCTCTACAGTTCATTAGGATGTAATAATGTGCTGCATTATACTCCATATCGCTAAGATTTCTTGACTTCTGCCCACCAAATGAACGGCCGATAGCTTTAAAAATTGATATTCTACCGTCATTAGTTCTCCTTCGTCCACACATACGTCATCGTTACGACCAAGATTTCGGCTCCTCGTGTGGACGTGACCCTCAAAGTAATGCGAGGCAAAAGCTGAAACTTCTTCGACCAAGTGTGCATTGCATAGAACCTTCAACCCTTGCCTTATTACGCACATTATTTTTTAACTTCTTAAGATACCTATATGTAAAGTTGCAACAAAAAATTAACAATTTTTCAAGCAATGAAATAATATTTGAAATGTCAACATATCTTAATGATGTATATATTTACCTCTCGAAAGGATACATCCAGCGATACTGCACGGGACCAGCTATGCTCGCTTCGTATGGCAAGTGAACCGGTAAATGCTCCATTGAGTCAAAAAAACTGGGAGGAAATATTCGCTCAAGCTTGCATAAAATAATTGGAATTTCCTCCTCAAGCCTTGCCATGGATGCAGAAGTAATGACTGCGGCAGATAACTCCTTGAAGAATAAGCTGAGCTCCGTAATTGCCTTCCAGACATGTTGCGGAAGCAACTCACGAAAAGCTATAGGTAATAACCGTTGCATGAAAACATGGCAGTCGTGACTCTTCATGCCGAACAACTTGAGCTTATGCATGTCCACACACCTACCGATATTTGAGGCATAACCATCTGGAAATTTTAACCCTCTAAGCCAGTTACATAAAACTTCTCGTGAATTTCTGTCAAGAGTGTAACAGGCTTTAGGATAGGTCCCATCGGCACTCCTTCTCAAATCACCTCTTCTGCAGTACTGATTAAGTTCTTCTCTTGACTTTGCAGTATCTTTTGTTTTTCCCGGGATGTTTAGCACCGTGTTAAATATGTTATCAAAGAAATTTTTCTCGATATGCATAACATCCAAGTTGTGCCGGATGAGATTTGTGCTCCAATAAGGCAAATCCCAAAATATACTTCGCTTCTTCCAGTTATGTTCTTTACATATACGGCCATTTATTCTATCTGCATCTGGTTCCCATGCATACATCAACCCCAAATGCTCTATAGAATCAAATAGATCCGTGCCGGACCTAACCGGTTCGGCAAATTTTGTGACTGCTTTGTTCTTCCGGAAGGCGATCAAGTTACGCCTGTAAGGATGATTTGGGGGCAAGAACTTCCTATGGTTATCAAACCATGACTGCTTACCACTCTTCTGCAATGTAAATGCATCCGAATCATACATGCAATGAGGGCATGCCAGACGTCCAGCAGTGCTCCAACCAGACAACATTGCATATGCCGGAAAATCACTTATTGTCCACATCAAAGCAGCTCTCATGAAGAAATTTTGTTTCATAGAAATGTCGTAGGCTACGACTCCTGTTTCCCACAACATTTTCAATTCGGCCACCAACGGTTGCAGAAAGACATCAATCTTTTCCTTTGGATTTGATGGTCCTGGAACCAAAACGGTTAAAAACATTGCAGTATCTTTCATGCACTTCCACGGAGGAAGGTTATATACAGTCAGTATCACAGGCCAACATGAATACTGTTGCCCCGCTTGACCAAATGGTTGGAAGCCATCGGTACAAAGACCTAATCTCACATTCCTTATATCTTCAGCGAAATCAGGATGATTTTCATTGAAATGCTTCCAAGCCTTTGAATCTGATGGATGCCGCATTTCATCCTCTTTAGATTCATGTTCGGCATGCCATCTCATATCAGCAGCTGTTGCCTCAGATCTGTATAATCTCTGCAGGCGTGGGGTAAGAGGAAAGTAATGCATCCTCTTGTAAGGCACACTTTTCCTCCTACTTGTACCGGCTCCTCCTTCGGTGTTTTTGTACCTCGATTGCCCACAAATCTTACACCATCTCAGCTCTGAGTCTTCACCCCAAAATATCATACAATTGTTCAAGCAACAATCGATCTTATTAACTGGGAGCCCAAGCCCACGCAACAACTTCTTTGTTGCGTAAAAACTGTCTGCGGCAACATTATCATTTGGCAAAATTTCTTTGATTAACCCAGCTACAGAATTGAACGCCTTTTCTGATAATCGATGTTCTGCCTTAATATTCAACATTCGAGCAGCTGTAGACAACTGGGAATGACCCTCACAACCAGGATACAATTCTTGATTTGCAGCACGCAACATATCATAAAATTGTTGTGCTTCTGGATTTGGTTCTTCCATAAATGTATTCTGATTGAATTCATTACCCGATGCATTCATCACCATTTGTTCATATGTGTTTAAATTCACAAATGGTTCATCTACGGGAATTGACTCTTGTTGGCCTATAACAGCTGCTGGAATATCCTCTGGTTCACCATGACAGTACCAAACATAGTAATCAGGAACAAAA
>UESW01000687.1:0-25426 GCA_900491605.1 Calamus simplicifolius | reverse complement strand
TAAAAAAGAGAGAAAGAATATCTTTGAAAAGAGAGAAAAATAGAGCATATTGGAAAAAATCATCTAGCTCAAAGGAGAGTGATTCAAGGAGAGATATCCAAGAGGAAGTTTCGTCGCTCCTTCTCATCAATCTACAAGAGTCAAAAGAAATCCACAAGCATTTCAAAGGTCAAATCGGAGGATTTCAAAGGAGAAAAGCTTCATCTCAACTCCAAAGTCTTCACGGTCAAGAATCTTGCTGAGGCGTGATTCAACACTTTAAGAGGAGTTAAGAGAAGAAGGAAGAAAGCCCAAGCCACTACCATCTGCAATACTATCAGGCTTTTCTAACCTTTTATTATTTTGTACTTCATTTGTATATTTGCTCAAGGGAGCATTTTCATTATCCAAACACTTTTATTCTAATTGTTTGCTGATTCAATCAGTGGATTCAATCAGTGGAGGTTGATATACCTCGTTGCAGCCGGAGTGCTTGTTGGGTTAGTTTGAGCCCGTGAAAAACAACGTGTGGTTTGTGCTGGTAAGCCCGAGTTAAAACCAGCTGGGTTCGTGTGTGACCCGTAAAACACACAAGTTTTGAGTTTGTGAGCTTGGAAAAACTCTGCTGTAATCTAGAGAGATTATAGTGTGGACCCAAGTGAATCTTGAGAGTGGACGTAGGTGTTGGTTGCACCGAACCACTATAAAATTATCTTGTTTGCGTGCTATTTTCTCTCTCTATCTCTCTTTATTAATTGCTTGTGCATTGCTTATTAGTTAATTTTACTCACTTGCACATCTGAGCAAATCAGTTTAATCTTCTAAAAGTTCTTAATTTTTAAGAACCCAATTCACCCCCCCCCTCTTGGGTTGCCATTGGGCCAACAGATAGACTAAGCCTAGTTGATAAATTTACACTAAGCTCTATCAAACTTACATATGATTTTGGAAAATCAAAAGGCTGTTTTTGATAAAGCTGGATTAGGATATAATCCACTTAAAAAGCAAAAATCATTGAAAAACATTTTTGTACATGCTGAAAAATCATTAAACATTACTTGTTTTAAATGTGGAACAAAGGACATAAATCATATATGTGTAAATCTTCACATAAAAGAAAAAGATGATTTGGGTTCCCAAAGGAACAATTTTTAATGCTTCTAACCATGAAGGACCCAAGAAGGCTTGGGTACCTAAAATTAAGACATAAATGTTTTGCAGGAGTGTCTTGCAGCCATCAGACTGAAAAGAAAATGGTACCTGGACAGTGGTTGCTCAAGACACATGACGGGTGACAAAGATCAATTCATCACCCTTGAATCAAAAAGAGGTGGAGTAGTTACTTTTGGTGATAATGGTCAAGGCCATATCATGGGCATTGGTAAGATTCAAATTACTCCATCTACTCATATTGATAATGTTTTATATGTTGATGGACTTAAACATAATCTAATAAGTATTAGCCAACTGTGTGACAAAGGTTTCAAGGTTTCCTTTGAAGCTTCTGTTTGCACTGTTACTAATCCCATTGATAATAGCATTATTCTTGTTGGTAAACGCTATGGCAATGTGTACTTAATTGATTTGAGTAATTTATCTCCAAGTAATCATTGCTTAGTTGCTGATAATGCTAAAATGAATGAGATTGGTTGGCTATGGCATCGTAGATTAGGTCATGCAAGCACACACCTAATTTCTAAATTATTAAAAATGGATTTAGTTAAAGGTATTCCTAGTCTAAATTTTGAAAATAATCGAATATGTGATGCATGTCAATTTGGAAAACAAACAAGAACTTCTTTCAAATCTAAGAATGTTGTTTCAACTACTAGGCCACTAGAGCTACTACACATGGACCTTTTTGGACCTACTAGAACCACAAGTCTAGGAGGAAAGAAATATGGTCTAGTGATAGTAGATGATTACTCTAGATTCACTTGGGTAATGTTTTTGGCTCACAAAGATGAGACTTTCTCAATATTCATGAAATTTGTTAAGAAAGTCACAAATGAGAAAAACACTACCATAGTGTCTATTAGAAGTGATCATGGAACTGAATTTGAAAATCACTTATTTGAAAAATTCTGTTTTGAAAAAGGCATACATCATACTTCTCTGCACCTAGAACACCACAACAAAATGGAGTTGTAGAAAGGAAGAATAGGACTTTAGAAGACATGGCCCGTACCATGCTATGTGAAAGCCAACTTCCAAAATATTTTTGGGCGGAAGCTATAAACACAGCTTGTTACATTCTAAATAGAGCCCTAATTAGACCTATCCTTAAGAAAACTCCCTATGAACTTTGGATCAATAGGAAACCAAATTTAAGTTATTTTCATGCATTTGGTTGTAAATGTTTTATTCATAACAATGGTAAGGATAATCTTGGAAGTTTGACGCAAAGTCTGATGAAGGTATCTTCCTAGGATATTCTACATCTAGCAAAGCATATAGAGTATTTAATAAGAAAAGCTTAGTTGTAGAAGAATCCATTCATATAGTGTTTGATGAGTCTTTAGCATCAAGTTCAGATAAAATTGATGATGAGGAAGATACATCTTTGATTGAAAGAGATATTGAAAAATTAAATGTATCTTCAGATCAAGAACCTGAAGTTAAGGATGATGACTCACCTAAGGATGATGGTATTGATACTGTTCAAAATGATCAAGATCTACCTAGAGATTGGAGATATGCTTATGGTCATCCTAAGGACCTAATCATAGGTGATCCATCTCAAGGTGTAAGGACTAGATCATCAATGAGAGATATCAATAATCATCTTGCATTTGTATCTCATATAGAACCTAAGACTATAGAGGAAGCCGAAAAGATAGTTATTGGATGTTAGCAATGCAGGAAGAGTTAAACCAATTCACTAGAAATCAAGTTTGGACCCTAGTTGAAAGACCTAAAAATCACCCTATAATAGGATCTAAATGGGTATTTAGAAATAAATTAGATGAAAATGGCATAGTAATTAGAAACAAAGCTAGACTAGTTGCAAAAGGATATAATCAAGAAGAAGGTATAGATTTTGATGAAACTTTTGCACCTGTTGCTAGATTAGAAGCCATTAGGCTACTACTTGCATTTGCATGTCATATGAATTTCAACTTATTTCAAATGGATGTTAAAAGTGCATTTCTAAATGGTTTTATAAATGAGGAAGTTTATGTTGAACAACCTCCTGGTTTTGAAGATCATGAATTTCCAAACCACGTCTTCAAACTACACAAAGCACTTTATGGTTTAAAGCAAGCACCTAGAGCTTGGTATGATAGATTAAGTAAATTTTAATTGAAAATGACTTTTCTAGAGGAAATGTTGATAAAACTTGTTTTTAAAAAGAAAAGAAAGGATTTATTAATCGTTCAAATTTATGTTGATGACATTATATTTGGTGCTACTAACAATCTCCTTTGTCAAGAATTTGCTAAGCTAATGCAGGGAGAATTCGAGATGAGCATGATGGGAGAACTAAACTTCTTCCTTGGACTTCAAATCAAACAAGAGAAAGCGGGAATTTTCATTAACCAAACAAAGTATACAAAGAAATACTCAAGAAATTTGGTATGGAATCTGCTAAACCTCTTGGTACGCCAATGAGTCCCTCATGCAAGCTGGACAAGGATGAAGTAGGTAAGAAAGTAGATCAGAAGCATTACAGAGGTATGATTGATCACTTCTTTATCTAACTGCAAGTAGGCCAGATATCATGTTTTCTGTCTGCTTATGTGCAAGATATCAATCTAATCCTAAGGAATCACATTTACTTGCTGTTAAAAGAATCTTTAGATACTTAAATGGAACTAAAAATGTAGGATTATGGTATTCTAGAGACTCAACCTTAAAATTGATTGCTTATTCTGATTCTGACTATGCTGGTTGTAAATTAGATAGAAAGAGTACAAGTGGGGTATGCCAACTTAGGAAGTAACTTAATCTCTTGGTTTAGCAAGAAGCAAATTCGGTTGCATTATCCACTGCTGAGGCAGAGTATGTTGCAGCTGGAAGTTGCTGTGCTCAAATCCTTTGGATTAAGTGACAACTTGAAGATTATGGTATCACACTTGATAAAATACCTATTAAATGTGATAATACAAGTGCTATCAATCTAACTAAAAATCCAATTCAACATTCAAGAACTAAACACATTGAAATTAGACATCACTTTATTAGAGAATATGTAACTAACAAGATGTTTGTCTTGAATATGTTAATATAATGATCAATTAGCTGATATCTTTACCAAACCTTTGAGTGAGGAGAGATTTTGCTATCTTAGAGGAGAATTAGGAGTTTGTGATCCTTTAGAATAATTTTCTGAAACTCCTAAGGACAACAACTATCTAGACTTCTATAATTTCTTGAAAATCCTCTGTGTTCAATAAGGAAATTTATCCGGAGGTCTTTTCTTCATCTTCGGGGGCCATCTGAATCTGGTTGTAGCCGGAGTATGCGTCCATGAATGTCAGCATTTGATGACCCGAGGTGGCGTCCACAAGTTGATCATCAGGGGGAGAGGAAAGCTATCCTTCGGGCAGGCTTTGTTGAGGTCGGTGAAGTCGATGCAAATCCGCCACTTGCCATTCAACTTCTTCACCATGACGACATTCGATAGCCAGTTCGGGTAATTTACCTCCTGGACAAAGTACCTTGATAAGTTTATCAACCTCCTCTTCAATAGCCCTCTACCGCTCTGGGGCAAAGCTCCTCTTCTTTTTCTTGACAGGCCGGTACATCTCGTCCACATTAGACGGTGGACAAGAACCTCGGGGCTGATCCCTGGCATGTCGAGGCAGACTAGGCGAAGACGTCGGCGTTGCTTCGGAGAAATTTGATCAACTTGCGCCGAGGTTCGCCCTTTAGCAGCGACCCAATCTTTATGGTTCGGTCGGGATGAGCCTCATCCAACGACACTTCCTTCAGTTCTTCAGTTGGTTCCCTCGTTGCTCAGCGAAGTCCTCCGAGCGTCTAGCCCGTCAACCTCCGGCATTCTAGACTGAAAGCTGGTGACGAAGCACTGTCGAGCCATGGTTTGGCTTCCTTGGACGACTCCAACTCCCCGCCTGGGGGAATTTCATAGACAGGTGCGGGATGGAGACAACTGCCTTGAGGGACATCAGGCCGGGTTTTCCAAATATTGCGTTGTAGGGCGACCTGAGTTTAGTTACCAGGAAGTCCGTGTGAACAGTGGCCACAAGGGGCTAGGTTCCTGCGCGAACCGTTAAGGTTATGACCCCTTCCGGGATGATGACGTCGCCTGTGAATCCCATTAGGGTGGAATCCATGGCTCGAAGGTTTTCCATGAGCAGTCTCATCTTGGCAAACACATCGAGGTACAAAACATTCATAGAACTTTCACTGTCAATGAGGATCCGGCTTACATCATAGTCATTTAAATTGAGGGATACAACTAGTGCATCGTCATGGGGGAACTGTATCCCTTGGAGATCATCATCGGAGAAGGAGAGCTCGTCCGTCCGCGCTTTCTTTGGCGCCGATCCTCCGTCATCATTTCTAGAGCTCGAGCCGCCGGCCTCCTCTATCACGTTGATGTGGCCGATTACAGGCGGATTCGGTGGAGGAGGAAGTTGTTGAAGCTCGGGCTGGCGATCCCCCCCTTGTCCTGGCTCGGGTGCCCTCCTGAATTTGTTCAGTCGGCCCCGTTGAATCATCCTCTCAATCTCATTTTCAGCTGCCAGCATTCCTCAGTGTCATGGCCGTGCTCCCGATGGTAGCAGCAGTATTTTGGGGGTCCCTCCGGGTCGGGTTCCCTCGGAGAAGAGCTGGCCGGGGGAGCTGGCGCTCTATCTCCATGAGGATCTGCGCCTGGGGCATAGTTAGCGGAGTGTAGTGGTCGAACCGCCTAGGCAGGCTCCAGGAGCGATTTCTCGGCGGCGATGGGGGAGCTCTTTGGCGACGAGGTGGACTTGGCCGGCGGATGGGTCGGTGCCTATCAGGACCTTTGGGCTCTTTCTTCTTCGCCAGCTCGGCGCGGGCAACTCTCCGTGATTCTTCGACCCTAGCATATTTATCTGCCAGGGCCATCATATCGGAGAGGTTTGGGGGGTAGCTGACTTCCATCGCCAGGTAGAAGTCGCTCTCCTTCGAGACTCCCCCGCTAAGGCGGACATGGCCACCTCATGATTAAGGTGGTCCACCTCTAGCATGGCCTTGTTGAAACGGCCAAGGTAGTTTCTCAAGGACTCTCCCTCTCTCTGCTTAACTTCGGAGAGGGAGTCGGATCTCCACCGGTGACGATGGCTATTGACGAACTAGCCAATAAAAAGATGGCTCAGCTCATCGAATGAATCAATGGAACCTGGTTTCAAGGCATTGAACCAGGTTTGGGCAGATCCTCTGAGGGTGGAGGGGAAGGCGCGGCAGAGGATTGCATCGGATGCTCCGTGGAACATCATTATTGACCGGAAGCTGCTAAGATGATCATCCAGGTCAGAAGAGCCATGGTAGGGCTCGACGGCGGGTAATTGACATGGGAGGGAATCACTTCCTCCATGATCCCTTTGGAGAAAGGGATGCCCTGCTCCGCCTTGGGATGGGGCGGATGGGCCTGCTTGGCGACGTCTAGCTCCTGACGCATCTCCTGGATTTGTCGACGGATCTCCTTCTCAGTAAGGAGGAGGAGGCGGGGAGAGCGCAGGGACGGTGTTGAATCATGGCGGGAGGACACCGGGGAAAGGATCCGGGCTCGTCGAGATCTGGGAGGATCCCTTTCATTGCCGCCTTGCGGGACCGGTTTGTCCCCTTTGGGTCGGCGCGGGGGGGTCCATGGCTTCATGCAGACCAGAGGAGGAGGTGGCCGGAGAGGAAGGAGCTGCGGCCTCCCTATGAAGGTGCAGCAGGGGGAGCTGCGAAACACTCCTGAACCAGGTGGGTCAGGGCTTGGACCTGCTGGATCAGTGTAGCGAACTGGTCCTGGGTTACTGGGACGGTTGGTGGTGACGGGGTCTCAATTGGTGGAGGCTGCGGCGCCGTGTTGCCTGTTAAATCAGGTCTTTGAGTGATGACCTGGTCCTGGGCTTCAGAGGTTGCTCTTCTCTGATTAGCCATTGGAGAGGTTCTACTCCAGATCGAGATCCTTGTCTCCTTTCTTCAAGTTTTAACGGGACTTGAGGCCCTTCCTCTAGCGCCAATCTGTTGCTGCCAGGATCTGTCCTCCGACTCGGGCGCGGTCGGTCTCCTGGTCTGGGCTTCCTCCTGGGCGAACCTGCACAGAAGTCCTCGCACGAGAGGTGTTGGGTGTGGCCTTCCGTGGAAGACCCTCCGATGCTCAAGTCAGTGGGGATCGGTGATCAACAGAAAATGGGGAGAGGATCTCTTCGGGGAGTCTCTCCAGGGGTGGTCGATCGGGAGCTCTAGGGGAGTGCCAACGAGCAGTGGAGGAGAGCGAGAGAGTGAAAGTGAGCCAGGGGTAGTGAGCTCATACCTGAGAGAATCTGGGGGTGTCATATTTATAGGCAATCACCTGGATCTCGAGCGCCTTCTGGAAGGTTCGAAGGTTGTTAGGATACGGGAATGAATTGAATCAGGCCATTGTAAGGCCGATGGGATCCGTATCTTGTTCGTTGAGGGATCGACGGCTGGGAGAGCTCTTCGATGGCTTGAGATCTGATATATGTGTAGGTCCCAGGTGGGGGAGCCGAGCCATGAAAGCTCGGGGGAAGCCGAGCTATAGAAGCTCGAGGAGGCCGAGCTATGGGAAGCTCGTGGGAAGCCGAGCTATGGAAGCTTGGGCTAAGCAGAGCCATGGGAGGCTCGGGGGAAGCCGAGCCATGGGAGGCTCGAGGAGGCCGAGCTATGGGAAGCTCGTGGGAAGCCGAGCTATGAAAGCTTGGGGGAAGCCAAGCCATGGGAGGCTCGGGGGAGGCCGAGCTATAGAAGCTCGGGGGAAGCTGAGCTATAGGAGCTCGAGGAGGCCGAGCTATGGGAAGCTCGTGGGAAGCCGAGCCATGGAAGCTCAGGGGAGGCCGAGCTATAGAAGCTCGGGGGAAGCCGAGCTATAGGAGCTCGAGGAGGCCGAGCTATGGGAAGCTCGTGGGAAGCCGAGCCATGGAAGCTCGGGGGAAGCCAAGCTATAGAAGCTCGAGGAGGCCGAGCTATGGGAGCTCGAGGAGGTCGAGCTATGGGAAGCTCGTGGGAAGCCAAGCTATGGAAGCTCGGGGGAAGCCGAGCTATAGAAGCTCGAGGAGGCCGAGCTATGGGAAGCTCGTGGGAAGCCGAGCTATGGAAGTCGGGGGAAGCCGAGCCATGGGAGGCTCGGGGGAGGCCGAGCTATAGAAGCTTGGGGGAAGCCGAGCTATAGGAGCTCAAGGAGGCCGAGCTATGGGGAGCTCATGAGAAACCGAGCCATAGAAGCTCGTGGGAAGCCGAGCCATGGAAGCTCGGGGAAGCGGAGCTATAGAAGCTCGGGGGAAGCCGAGCTATGGGAAGGTCGTGGGAAACCGAGCCATGGAAGCTCGGGGGAAGCCGAGCTATAGAAGCTCGAGGAGGCCGAGCTATGGGAAGCTCGTGGGAAGCCGAGCTATGGAAGCTCAGGGGAAGCCGAGCCATGGGAGGCTCGTGGAGGCCGAGCTATAGAAGCTCGGGGGAAGCCGAGCTATAGGAGCTCGAGGAGGCCGAGCCATGGGAAGCTCGTGGGAAACTGAGCCATGGAAGCTCGGGGGAAGCCGAGCTATAGAAGCTCGAGGAGGTCGAGCTATGGGAAGCTCGTGGGAAGCCGAGCTATGGAAGCTCGGGGGAACCCGAGCTATAGAAGATCGAGGAGGCCGAGCTATGGGAAGCTCGGGGGAGGTCGAGTTACAGGTAGTTCGAAAAGGTCGGGCTATGGAAACCCGGAAAAATGAGTCAGGGGTCGCATGGCCTGCTGGACCACATCAGTTTAGTTTGTTCCTCGGGGGCATGTCGTAGCGGGCGGAGGAATGGGGCTGATCCTAGCCCCTCGCATGATTATCAATGCAATGATGATTTTACCCTCAACAGTTCTGAATAAAGTAGAATGAAGAAAGCATATTCATGTAGCCAATCCATGTAGTTAGAAAAAGGCTTAGATGAGTTGAAAAGAATAAAAAATAATATAAAGTAACCTAGAACTTGATATCCACTCTGGCAGGCCTAACTAATTGTTTCGGGAGAAACAGCTATCGTACTGTTGCTGAAATTTTTTTTAAAAAGGATAAGCTACCTTCTAGAAACATATCATCAAATACTTTGAGTGCATGCTTCTTTACTGTTGCAGCAGCAAGAGAAAGCATATGCATGCGTTCGGTGCCAGCTCCTCTCAAACCCTTCGATGAATTCAAATGTCAAAGTTTTTATCCCCTACCTCCTTTGGACAAGTAGGAGAAAATCATTTGTGAATTTGACCCAAACCCAGACTTACTTCATCATACCTGACCTGATTTAGCTCAACTAGATATATCTTATATTCCAATATACATACATGTATATGTGTATAATAATAATAAAACCCGCCTACTCTAATTTGGTGTACCTTGTGAGTGAGTATATATATATATATATATATATATATATATATATATATATATATATATATATCGTGTGTGTGTAATGATAACAACAAAATAAAAAATTTAAAATTGCAAACTTACAAGCCATGTAAATTCAAATACTTCTTGGACTAGGGTGTAAGGGTTATTCAGAAGGGCATCCCTTTTGATGTGGCTAATAAAGCCACGTGGAAGTTAATGACCAAAGCTACCTGATGGAGGAAGTTGAAACGGCCCTGGCCTCTAAGATGGTCTCATCTTTGGTCTCGGCCTCAGCCTCCAAGGCGGCCTCATCTTCGGATTCAGCCCCGAGCTCCAAGGTGGCCTCGTCTCTAGAATCGTCCTGACCTCTAAGGCAACTTCATTTTCGGAATCGGCCCCAGCCTCCACGGCAGCCTCGTTTTTGGATTCGGCCCCAACCTTCAGGCGGCCTTGTCTCTGGACTCAACCTCGGCCCCCAAGGCAGTCTCATTTTCGAACTCGGCCCTGACCTCCAAGGCAGCCTCATTTTTGGACTCAGCCCCGACCTCCAAGGCGGCCTCGTCTCCAAAATTGGCCCCAACCTCCAAGGTGGCCTCAACTCCGGACTCAGCCCTAGCCTCCAAGGCAGCCTTATTTTCGGACTCGACCCTGACCTCCAAGGCGGCCTTCAACTGAACAAGTCAGGGCCCATCAATTGCTTGTGGCCCACTTGACTGATAAAGCAAGGCCCACCAGCTGCTTGCGCCTCAAGTATATGATGGAATTGGACTCACCTACCTGCCCGCGATTTCTCCGGTCGGATGTGATAGATTCCACTAATCCTGACATTCCGTCCTGAAAGTCATCGTTCATCATGAGGCCCCAATCACCCATATCAGATGGAACAAACTTTACCAACTCTGATATTCCATCCAAAAAGTCATCATCTGTCCACAAAGTTACCATCCATCATGAGACTCTAGGTGATGCTAGATGACATGGAATATCAATAAAATGGGTAAGAGGGACTCCCGACTAGGTATGAGCACAACACTCTCAAATGCTCAGAGAGCCAAAAAAAATTCTTCAACTCTCTTGCTAGCTTTCTCAAGCTCACGGTTGTGATTTTGATCACTTACTTGAGCGTCGAAGGATCCCCGCCAAAATATCCGGTCCCTAGGACTTTTTGCAGGTCTAACCTTGGAGAAGAGCCTCTTCAGCAACTCATGGTGCCTTCACGGTCATTTGCACAAGATGATCAGGCATCAATAGATTGGCGCACTAGGTAGAAAGACACGCACTGAAGGAAGGAGAGCTATGTGACACTGAGCTACAAGCCTTTTCCCCCTCTAAGACAGTCATGGTGGTGACGCGCACTCAGGAGGCCTCCGCTAGTTATGCTGAAGGGCATTCACATCGCGCTGAACAGCAGGAGGCCACCCTCCCTGCTTCTCCTTCACCTTCGGTTTTAGGTGCTCTACCTAATCAACTGGCCATTCTCAATCAACAAGTTCGAGCCTTGGTTGATACAGTTCATGAGCTGTAGGATCAACACTCGGTAGCCACTCAGCAGCAGCCCAGGCCTTTCATACCGCCTGTGGCAGCTGCACCACCTAGCCAACAGTCTACCCACGAGAGATCTCCTCAGAGAGAAGCTCACCGCCATCATACTTCACCTAGGCACCACTACCGTGAAGCTTTCAAGAGGCTGCGGTTCCCTGCCCGCCATTCGAGCAGTCCCTCTCCCAGACGGCAGAATGGAAAGGAGCCCGAGCGGGAACACCGCCATTGGCACCACTCCTCCCACTACTCATCTTCCGAGTCATAGAGTGAAGATATTAACTACAAGATGGAGAGGTGCTTGGACGAGCAACAACAACGATTGGAGGAGCTCAGTCAGAGGCTCAACAACCAGCTGGAGGTGGATTACGACACTCGTCCACCCCTCTGTCGTTGTATTATGGAAGAGCCTATCCATTTCATATTTTGTCTTCCTCAGTTGGATCCATACGATGGCACCATAGATCATTGGACCATCTCGAGAGCTACAAGGCTCTCATGCGGGTCCAAGGGGGCAACTGATGCCTTTCTATGCATTGCTTTTTTTGCCACCCTGGAGAAGGCTGTGCATGCTTGGTATTCTCGCCTACCTCTGCGCAGCATCGACTCCTTCTGACAATTAGAGTAGACTTTCTTGATGCATTTTGATGCCTATCGAAGGATTCCCCGGGTGGTAGATAGTTTATTCTCCGTTCGATAGAAGGAGAGAGAATATTTAAAAGATTTTGTGGGCCGTTTCAAGATGGTGGCCCTGAAGGTGTATCACCTCGAAGATGTTATGGCCACTTTAGCCCTGAAGCGGGGACTTCGCCCCTTCCGCTTACCTATTCACTAGACAAGAAGCCTTCTAGCTCCTACACTGAGCTCCTAAGTCGTGCGCAGAAATATATTCACGCCGATGAGGCTAACTTCATGCGGAGAGAAGCTAAAGGAAAGCCTAACAAGAAGCCAATCCATGTAGAGCCAAGTGAGCCTCACCCCAGGAAGCCTAAGCCCTCGCGCCGGCCAGATAATCGGCAGTAGAGCTTCACCCCTAGGGAAGGCAACCTCACACCTCTCTTTGCTCCCAGGTCTCACATCCTCATGGAGATTAAGGGCGAGCCTTACCTTCAGCGCATGCCCCCATTAAAGAAAGAGGTCGCACACGACAGAAGCCGATACTATTGTTTCTACTGAGACTACAACCATGATATAGAAGACTGTCGTAACCTGAAGTATGTCATTAAGGAGCTCATTTAGAGGGCTACCTCAGGAAGTTCGTCCAGAAAGGAGGGCTTCTGGCCATTTCGGTGCTAATGGGGCTAGCGGGGGTAAATAATCTAACTGATGATAGTATTATCGTCTCTATGACAATAGCTAAGCATCATGTAAAAAAATTTTTAGTTGATAGTAGGAGCTCCGCCGACATCCTTACTTATGATGCTTTTTTTTGGATGGATTTATCTTCCAACTTCTTCCAACCAGTGACGATGCCTCTAGTTGTCTTTATAGGAGACTTCGTGAAGGTGATAGGCGAGATTACCCTACCGGTCATGGCAGGAACACCACCGTGTCAAAGTACAATCTTAATAAGGTTCATGATAGTTCGGGTGCCATTGGCCTATAACGCTATACTTGGGCGACCTGGCTTAAACACCCTTGATGCAGTGATATCTATCAAATGCCTTCTTGTCAGATTCTCTACCAGTGAAGGGGTCGGCGAGATGTGCAGAAAGTGGAATCCAGTGTAGCTATGCTATCATACGACTTCTATCCCCCAGGAGGTGATGATTCCATCGACCCTAGATCTGCTCAACCCCAGGGAGTCAGGAAGAAGAGGAGAGCCGATGGAGCACCTGCTGACTTTTTCACTAGAAGATGGCCCGACGAAGATGGTGCAGATCGGCGAGCTTCATTATGCGGAGTTGAAGAATCAACTCCTCACCTTCTTACGAGTGAATTAGATATCTTCACCTGATCAGCGTTGGATATGCCCGGTATACCTTTGGAGGTAATTACCCACAAGCTCAATATTGACCCAAAGTACCGGTCTGTCCATCAAAAGAAGAGAAGTTTCACTCCTGAGCAGCAAAGGGCCATTGATGAAGAGGTTAATAAGCTACTTATTGCCGGCCATATTCGGAAAGCACAATATCCAGATTGGCTGGTCAATGTAGTGATGATCCATAAAGTGAGCAAAAACTGAAGAATCTGCATCGACTTTACTGACCTTAATAAAGCATGTCCGAAGGATAGCTTCCCGCTGCATCAGATTGACCAACTAGTGGATTTCACATCCGGCCATGAGCTCCTTAGCTTCGTTGATACCTTCTTTGGATATAATCAAATAAGGATAAACCCGGAGGACAAAGAGAATGCTTCCTTCGTTATCAAGAAGGGCATTTACTGCTATAAGGTAATGTCCTTCAGCTTGTAAAATGAAGGGGCCACCTATTAGAGATTAATGAATAAGGTCTTCAAAGACTAAATTGGGCACAACATGGAGGTGTATATGGATGATATACTGACTAAGAGCACCTGCACCGCCGATCATGTTGTTGATCTAGACAAAACCTTCAATAATCTTTAGTGCTACCAAATGAAGATCAACCCTCGTAAGTATGCATTTGGGGTCACCGTTAGAAATTCCTAGGTTTTTTGGTAACCCAATGAGGGATTGAAGCGAATCCAAAGAAAATCCAAGCCATTCTTGATATGAGACAACCAATTAATAAAAAGGAGGTGGAGCGGCTCATCGGAAGAGGGGCCGCCCTTAGCCAGTTTCTATCAAGATCGGCTGAAAGATGTTTGCCCTTCTTCAAAGCTTTGCGCAAGGTGAACACCTTCGAATGGATAGAGGACTGCTAGAAAGCCTTTGAAGAGCTGAAGGAGTTCCTGTCCACCCCACCATTGCTGTCAAAGCTAAGGGAGGGGGAGAGACTTTCTTTATCTTATTGCCTCCTCAAAAGCGATCAGCTCCATTCTTATGCGCCTTGATTCTGATGGAGTGATTGCTATCATTGGCGATCAAAAATAAAACCTACTCACTACTATAGCTAGTGTTGAATCAATATCGTATCCTCAGGGATCAAGGATAATTATTTTACGAAAAAGAAAAAAAATTATTTGTAGATGATTATATTAAGAATAGCGATTATTAAAGGATAACAACTAATTAATTAATAAAATTAAAATAGCAGGAGAAACAATCCAGGAATCTGAATCCACCATGCAAACAGGTTTTATCTTCTTTTCTTTATGTTGCGCTAGCAATAATTTTTACAAATTCAAGGTTAGAATAATTTATCTCTTATTAGACATGTACTGTATTAGGAGATCACGACACATCCTCTTAGAGTATAAACTATCTAATTATTTACAAAGTTAGAGGTCTAAACTACCATATTACGATCTATCTCTCTTAGGCACACACCATATCCTAAGATCACGATACATCGATAGAGGGTATAGGCCATGTATGCCAAATCAAAACTTTGATAAAAAAAATAACTTAAAAGATATATGAAATAAGAGCATGTTTTTATTGCATAAAAATCAAGAACAAAAAGAAAGATAGAACCTGGTTACATGCTTCATCATCCCAAGTTAAAAAATATAGCCATGCATTGCTGCTACCAGAATTTCCTCCATAATTTTCCTTCCCTAGGCCTAAATACAATGATCTAAATAAAAAGAACTTTAAAGAAAACTCTCCTCCCAAACTACTGCCTGAGGTTCTCCTTTTATCAAGCTTATCCCAGAGCTTCCTTCCCGTCAAAGTTAGAGTCAATCGGGTTCAAGATCATTTAGATATCGTGAAAAAACTCAATCGTTCGTTTTACATCACCTGCCTTAGTTTGCACCAAGAATTATGCGAAATCATCTTTTCCTTCCTTTTGGGCAAACAGAGTCCTGATTTGAGTGCGGTCTGCATCATTGGACTTCAAAATAGAGCTCTTTCCATCTATAGGCTTTTTTCTACAAACATCCATAAAAGTATCAATTCTTAATAAATTTAAAGTAATTAATATTTATTTTAATGGTTAAATTGGGATAATAAATAGATTTATCACATCCTTCAACTTAATCATTGCTAGTCCCTTAGTAATATAATTAAAATAAAATCATGCGTCACTAAGATTTTCTTTTACAAAATTAAATCAAGGCTTATGATTGAAAGAAGCTAGCTAGTATCACTAATTAAGCATTGAGTTTTTGAGTAAATTTCGCTGTCCAAACTATCAGAAACTTTCTTAGAGTTCATCCATAGATCTACAGCACTTGTGTTTATGATGGTTAACTTAACATTTTGGTACTAGCTTGTAAGGAACAATGGTATCTTCGCTTATCACTTACTTTGATCAATTTTCTATACACCCTTAAATTAAGCATATGACTTATGATATCTTTCACATTGTTTGATATATATTTTTATTTTTTTATTTTTATTTTTATTTTTTTAGTGATATCTTTATACTGTCTACTTTTTGATGCGAACAACAACACTTACTTAGGCAAAGGTGCTCGGTTACTTGATGAAAAATCAATGTTTAAACTTTTTTTTTTTATTTTTATTTTTATTTTTTTATTAGGCAGGTAACTCTTTCCTTAAATTAAAGTTTCTTTTATTGGGGTGTATATCAATTACCAATTTTCAGTAATAATTGAATCTCCAATTGACCTTACAACTAATACCTAGTTTACCTCGTTAGTGTGCATGTATAATGAAAGTGCTAATAGCCTTTAGATGATCTAAGTAGGCTGCTAAAATTCTGACCAGCTAGTCTACTTATTGGCTCGTTACAGTAATTAGCCAATACTTTCTAACTCTATTACCTTTTCTTATCCATTTTGCTCTAGAATTTCTTTCATAGCACATAATTTTAAAAAAAATTAAAAATTACCAAGATGTTTTCAAATATTTTTTAAAAAGGTTTTCCTTATCTCCCAAATTAATTCTCATTATCCTCAATGGAGTAAAGAAGATTAAAACAAGAAGAAATACCATCTGGATGAGATATACCTCGTGTAATATTAAGAGTGATCGAGTGGAGTAGTCTCTTATTCCTAGAAATAAGAATCACTAAAATAAAGGCCAAAAAATAAAATTTTATGTTGCCTCCTAAAAAGTGCTAAGTTTAATGTCTTCGACCAGATGTCAGGGCTTACTTTGATTACTGTTGTCAAGGAGTTTAATGATCTTTTTTCTTACTACTTCCTTCATGGCTAGGTTAAGTTTTCTTTTGGGGTCTCTTATAGGCTTAGCTTTCTCCCTAAGTGAATCATATATTGAACGATTGAGAGGCTAATCCCTTTTATGTCAGTCATGTCCCATCCTAATGCTTCTTTATTTTTTCTTAGGACATTCAGTAATTTTCCTTCTTGTGAGGAGTCTAGGTCGGCTAAAATAATCACAGGTAAGGTTTCTGATGGACTTAGGTATGCATATTTGAGGTGTTTGTGAAGTTGTTTCAGTTCTAATTTGGGTGCTTCCTTTATTGATAGTTTAAGTAATGGTTCAGGTACTTTCTCTAGTGGTTTAATTGGAGGTTCACATCTTAATTTTTCATCAATTGTAGCAACCTCATTAGTTTGCTCCCCATCTTGGTTAATGCAGATTTCTAAGTCAAGCTCTTTGTCACTAAGGTCAATTGGATCATAAATAGTATTCTGAACATAATTTGATTCACTTGTTTGATGTGTATTAGTAAGATTGAAAATATTAAGATCAATTGACATATACCCAAAGAAAAGTTTTATTAATCCATTTCGGCAATTAATTAGGGCATTAGCTATGGCCAAAAATGGTCTATCTAAAATCATTGGGATATGGTTCTTTGGGTTTGTCACCGGTTTAGTTTCTAAAATCATAAAGTCTACCGGGTAGATAAAGTCATTAACTCTGATCAACACATCCTCTACTATTCCCTTGGATACTTTTAAAGAGCGATATGCTAATTATAGGATCATTTTCGTAGGCTTTAGTTCTCCTAACCCTAGTTGTTCATATACAGAATATGACAATATATTAACACTCATCCCTAAGTCTAATAGAGCCCTATTTATAAGGGTGTTCCCCATAATGCATGAAATAGTGGGTGACCCTAGATCTTTGTATTTCACTAGCATGTGATTTGATAGGTAAGAGCTCACACTAGCTGCCAGAAAGGCTCTCTTGGGCACATTGGTGGTCTTTTTTTTAGTACATAGATTCTTAAGAAATTTGGCATAGGCTAGGACTTGTTGAATCATGTCTAGTAAGGGGATGTTCACTTTAACTTGCTTAAAGACCTTCAAAATCTTATCGAATTGGGCTAAATTTTAGTTGGGCTTAAGTCTATTTGGGAATGGTGCTACAACCCTAATTTTTTGTTTATATTCCTTTGGCATGGGCTCAGCTGGTGGGTTAGGCATTACATTAGACTTTGATGCCTCAGATATTTTGGGCTGACTTAGCTCAATAAGTTATTCAAATTCTTCTTCCTCATATGTACCCACCTGGTTATCTATTTGTTTTTCAGATCTTAATATACGAATAACACTTAGTTGGTTATCTGGGCTCCTTGTTTGATCCTTGGATGTTTAGGTCCCTAGGGTCAGCTTCGGGCTGACTCGGTAGCTTACTACATTCTTTTCATTGAATGCTGTGGCTAGTTGACCTATCTAAATTTTTAGGTTTGCAATGGATTGTGTGTGTGAGTGAAGGAGTTGAGTATTCATTTCTATCCCTTTTAATGCTTGTAACACCTTCTCTTTGAAAATAGGATTATGATGATTTGGTGGAGAGGTTGAGGAGCACTTGATATTGGACATACAACATGCTTCTGGATTGGGTCTCCTGATGGTTAGGCCTAATTAATGTTGGACTGATGATAGGTTGGGGTTTTTATGAAAAATTTGGATGATTTTACCAGCTAGTTTTGTAAGTATTCGAATATGGATCATTTCCTGGTCTAGGAGCAATTCAGGTTTGGGCTTGCTCCTGAACAAGCTCAGGAAATTAGTATGTGGCTGGACATTCACCTATAGAATGGGTCAGACTCGAACAGATTATACACATCTTATGTAATTGAGTAGATGGAGAAGTGGTATTTTTAACTTGTAGAATTCATTTAAGTTTTTGGGATAGTTCATTAATTTTGATATAGATATCTGTAAACTGACCTATGTTATATATTCCACCTCTCTTGGGTCTGTGGCAGGATCTCTATGGGCAGCAGACATGTGGTGCAAGGAATTTTCACTTAGAGTTTTAAAAAGTTGCCATACCTCATGTTCATTTTATAGCATAAATGTTCCTCCACATAAGGCATCCACCATTTGTCGGTGCCTTTCTAACAATCCATCATAAAAATATTGAACTAACTGCCATTTAGGTATTGCATGATACGGACATTTCCTAGATAATTATTTTAATCTCTTCCATGTTTCATAAAACATTTCTTCCTCAAACTGGAAAAAACTAGTTATGGCTTTTGTGATTTGATAGGAAAGTAATTTGTTGGCCCAAATGGCAACCCAAGAGGGGGGATGAATTGGGTTCTTTAAAAAATTTAACACTTAAAACTTAAAACCTATCTTACAAGGATTAGGTGAACTTGTGAAGTGAAGCAATAATGTAAAACACAATAAGAGAGAGAGAGATAGAGACAATCACTACAAACACAAGATATTTATAGTGGTTCGGTGTATCCCACACCTACGTCCACTCTCAAGCAGCTCTTGGGTCTACACTATAATCCACTGATTACAGTTGAGTTGTTTTCAAAGCTCACAACTTTAACTTGTTGTTTTACATGGGGTCATAACGAACCCAGCCGGTTTTCACGGGTTCACCAGCACAAAACCCAACCCCAAGCTAAACTAGCTTGTTCCCGAGGTAAACTACCTCAACCAATTCAATCCCCATGATTGAATTAGTAAACAACAAATCAAAATAATGTTTACAATAAAGTAAAGCTCCTTAAATGAGCAAATAAGCAATGTAAATAAACAAGGGTAAGAAAAGTCTGATTGAAGCCAAGTGGATTTGAGCTTTTCTTCTTTTCTTCTTTTCCTTCTCTCTTTTGAATGGTTGAATCAAGCTTCAGCTCTGATTCTTGACCGAAATCTATTGGAGAGAACTTTGAGGAAATAGGGCTTTTGCTCTTCTTCTCTTCTCTTTTGAAAATACTCCGAATTTGAACTTTTAGGGCTTAGGATTTCTCTTGAATCTCTCTTTGAAAGATAGATGTGAACTCAGAGATTTTTTCTCTAAATATCTCTCAATTTTTCCATTATTTTCTCTCTATTTCTGTTCTTCTTTTCAAACGGACAAATCCCTCCTTTTATAGAGTCTTAATATGAGATTAGGTGAGGAAATAGCCGTTACAAAGTACCTTGGATGATTCTCCATGCAAGAAAATAGATCTGTTGAGAGTTAGGTGAGAAAATATACATTAGAGCTGATCTGGCACTTTTGAAAATCGTCCTTGATAGGTTGAAGTCGGCTTCAACTTTTCATGTATCGACTATAAATCGTGATTCCATAAATAGCAAAAAATAATTTGACGTGTAGTCGGCTTCGACTTTACAACGTGTCGACTCCCCGCTGACTGGAGTCAGCTCCCGATTTCTGATGTGTCGGCTCCAGAAATTGCTCCCAAAAACATAGTCTCTGTAACTCAGGTTAGAGTCGACTCCCGAAAAGCATGTGTCGGCTCCGGCTTCTGAAGCAGAAAATAGTTTCTCTGTATCTCAGGTTGGAGTCGGCTCCGCCAGGTCGGGTGTCGACTCCGAACCCTGCCAAAAATATTGAACTGTTCTGATACGCTCTGGAGTCAGCTCGAGACTATTAGGTGTCAGCTCCAAGTTCTGAACTTAGATAAATTTCATTGAAATTTGATTCAAAACTGATTTCTAAGTATCATTTGGATAAATAACCGATCTTAATTCCTGAAACACTTATCAAATCTATCAGAAACACAATGAATATACTCATGGTTTATGTTAATCATTAAAATCAATAATTGGGTAAATAATTTCTCAATAATTTTCTCAACAATCTCTCCCTTTTTGATGATGATAAAAACATTGAGTATATGTAGGGAGAAATAATCCCCGAGGCATGCATATTTTAATTTTGATAACAATTATCAATGCAGAAATTTAAAGATTACATATTAATCTATCTAACATGCATCAAGATCATATCTTTGCCTTATATTATAAGATCGTTTGATCTAAATAATGCATATAAATTAAATAATTAAGATCATATCTTAATCTTCAAGATGAGAAGTCATACTACTCATCTTGAAGCCTGCCTTAAGATCTAGGGATCAAATAACTCACCTTAAGAATAGTAGGTTAAATCCTTTGTGCTCTGTAGCCGTTCAATCGTTTGGCCTCTAGAATCGTCCACGCGAAGCCCTCGAATGATCAGATTTTCGAGAGTGCTAGCTCGCGGAAAAATAATTTTGCTAATCTTGAATCCTCCCACTTGAATCTTCTTCCAAGATCCACCAAACCTTTTCTGACACCAGAATTACACCAGGATTTTCTATTCTAACTCTTTAGAAATTCAATCCATAACATCTCATTGTTGTAATCTGGTGAGGGATATCCTCCAATTTATAGGCTCAATTCTAACTCTTAGAATTATACCGTTCGGTTAAAACCAAAGAGACACAGCCTTTTGTTTAATTCCGACGTTCGGTGAAAACCAAAGAGACGCAACCTTTTGTTTAATTCCGACGTTCAGTGAAAACCAAAGAGATATGAATTCTAATCACGAATTCCATCGTCTTGTTAATTCAAAGAGGCACATTAATTCCACTTTAATTCTAACACTTTGAATTCCAACAAAAATGGTTTGGAGAAGATTAAATTAATATATTAAATTCTACATAAGAATTTAATCAAGTTATCTCATCATGTAAGATCCTTTTTGCGAGGGGTTTAGGTTTGGGTTTTGGTTTAAGCTGATTTAATTTATTGGACTGAACCTACATAGATCATGGTTCTAGCCCAAATCAAATTTATCTAGTCTTGAATCTATTTAAATCCAAATCAAGTCTAATTTCAAATTAATATTTGAAATTGACTAGTCCTTTTAATAGACTTAAACCAAATTGAATTTTATTCACTTGTACTTAACCCAATTGAGATAATTCAATCAATCAAATCGATTAATTAAATCATGTACGATTCTCAATCATTGATCAGCAAATAGATCATCCTAGGAAACTTTTATGCGTGTGACTCTCTAGGTTCGAACCTAAGCCGATAGCATAGAAATAACTTTTTATACTAATCGAGGCGCCCATCTAGCAATAGAACCCGACGTCTGCATAGGTCGAAGAGTTACCGAGCAAATTCCAAGAATCCTAAGAAATAATTACCGTATAATTCATCCTCTTGACCACAAATGCTAAGGATGGCTTAAGAGCCTGTCAACTCTAAACAACAAGTCCATAAAGTGATTTCAATTTTAGTGATCATGTGACTTTCACATGAAGTGCCTTGGCCAAGGTCTTGCTAAATTGAAACACAAGCATTTCTCCTTTTAACGATATAGGTCAAATTCCATCTTGATCAACAACTGACTACCATAAGTACTTGACTGCACCCAGTAACCTTTCGTAGCTGGATTAGAAATCCAGGTGGTCCGGCACCTAAGTACAATGAGTTGCTTGTAAGTCACTGGTTGTGATCTTCAGGTCTGAAGGATACTTATACCTATATCTTCTCAGATTAACTCTTGACAGCAGAGTATCCGGAAATGAGTCACGTTCGATGAAATATACTCCTACACTTTCACCTATATGTCATACCAGTGTCTCTACACTCCTTGGTTAAGAGGACAACCAACAAATATGATATACAACGTCTTATAATTGATAGTACTATGGCCCTGTCATAGTATATCATTTGGTCGCGAACTCTTTTGAGGACCTTCAAAGATAAATCCTCCTTTATTGTGAAGGAAGATCCTGAGGGCTTCATTACTATTAGGAGTTTTAAGAAGATGTTCTTGTAATGAATAAACTGCCAAATAACTTTTATTAATATATCAATTTATATGTAATTTACATTAGCACAATCATCAAATGATTGACTTTAGGATACAATTCCCAACAAACTCCCACTTAGCCTAAAGCCACTCATTACAGTATCTAATACCCATCTTTAATTTATAGCTATCAAACTCCTTGATGGTGAGTGCTTTAGTAAATGGGTCACCTAGGTTTTCCTTTCCGTCAATCTTCTGAAGATTTATGTCACCTCGGTCTACAATCTCTCGAATAAGATGAAATCGGCGTAGTATGTCCTTGGTGTGCTGATGTGCTCGTGGTTCCTTTGCTTGAGCTATCGCACCAATACTGTCACTATACAATAGGACTGGTCCATCTATGGAAGGTGCCACTCCAAGCTCGAAGATGAACTTTCGCAGCCACACAGCTTCTTTTACAGCATCTGATGCAGCAATGTACTCTGCCTCGCACACCAAATCTGCCACTGTATGTTGCTTGGAACTTTTTCAGCAAACAGCTCCACCATTTAGGATAAACACAAAACCCGATACACTTTTGCTATCATCATGATCTGATTGGAAACTGGAATCAATATATCCCAACAAGTTTCAAATCAGACTCTCCATAGACTAACCACCGGTCCTTAGTATTTCTCAAATACTTAAGGATTGTCTGAACAACTTGCCAATGTTTTCTCATGAATCAGATTGGTATCTACTCACTACTCCTAGTGAGTATGCCACATCTGGTCTTGTACATGTCATGGTGTACATAATTGATCCCATGCTGAAGCATATGGAATTCAACTTATACGTTCTCTTTCATTAGGAGTTGTCAGACAATCTTGTAGGGAGAAATAAACTCCGAGACATGCATATTTTTAAAATTTGATAACTATTATCAATGTGGAAGCTAAAAGATTACATATTAATCTATCTAATATGAATCAAGATCATATCTTTGCCTTATATAGGATCACTTGATCTAAAATATGCATATAAATAATCATCAAGATCATATCTTGATCCTCAACGTGAGAAGTCGTACTTCTTGCCTTGAATCATGCCTTAAGGTTTAGGGATCATATCACTTACCTTAAGGGTAGTTGGTAAATCCTTTTGTGCTATGCAGCCATTCAATCGTCCGGCCTCTAGTATCGTCCACGCGAAGACCCAAATGATCGTATTTCTGAGAGTGCTAGCTTGTAGAAAAATAACTTTGCTGATCTTGAATCCTTCCACTTGAATCTTCCTTCAAGATCCACCAAGCTTTTGCTAACACCAGAATCACCAGGATTTCTATTCTAACCTTTTTAGAATTACAATCCACAACATGTCGTGTGTTGTTGTTCTGTGTAATCTGGTGAGGGATGTCCTCTATTTATAGTCTCATTTAGCCTGCCCATTGAATTCTAATATTAAGAATTCCATCGTTTGGCAAAAAGCAAAGAGACACCGAACCAAAGAGACACGTCGCTTGGTTAATTCCGACGTTCGGTGAAAACTAAGGAGACGCAACATTTTGTTAATTCCGACGTCGGTGAGAACTAAAGAGATATGAATTCTAACACTTAGAATTTTATCGCCTGGTTGATTCAAAGAGGCACATTAATTCCACTTTAATTCTAACACCTGAATTTCGATGGAAATGGTTTGGAGAGGATTAAATTAATACATTAAATTCTAAATAAGAATTTAATCTCTCAGACATTAGTTATCTCATCATGTGAGATACTTATGCGAGAGGTTTGGGTTCAGGTGATGGTTTAATCTGATCTGAATTATGGACTGAACCCACATAGATCATGGTCCTAGCCCAAATCAAATTTGGCTAGTCCTGAATCTATTTAAATCCAAATCAAGTCTAATTTCAAATCAATATTTAAAATTGATTAGTCCTTTAATAGACTTAAACCAAATTGAATCTTATTCACTTGTACTTAACCCAATTGAGATAATTCAATCAATCAAATTGATTAATTAAATCATATACGATTCTCAATCATTGATAAGCAAATAGATCATCCTAGGAAACTTCTATGCGTGTGACTCTCTAGGTTCGAACTTAAGCCGGTAGCATAGAAACAACTTTCTATACTAATCGATGTGCCCATCTAGCAATGGAACCCGATGTCCGGATAGGTCGAAGAGTTGCCGAGCAAACTCCAAGAACCCTAAGAAATAGTTACCGTATAATTCATCCTCTTGACCATAATTGCTAAGGATGGCTTAAGAACCTGTCAACTCTAAACAACGAATCCATAAAGTGATTTCAATTTTAGTGATCATGTGACTTTCACATGAAGTGCCTTGGCCAAGGTCTTGCTAAATTGAAACACAAGCATTTCTCCTTTTAACGGGATGGTCAAATTCCATCTCGATCCACAACTGACTACCACAAGTACTTGACTGCACCCAGTAACCTTTCGTAGCTGGATTAGAAATCTAGGTGGTCCAGCACCTAAGTACAATGAGTTGCTTGCAAGTCACCGATTGTGATCTTCAGGTCTAAAGGATACTTATACCCATATCTTCTTGGATTAACTCTTGATAGTAGAGTATCCGAAAATGAGTCACGTTCGATGAAATGTACTCCTACACTTTTACCTGTATGTCATACTAGTGTCTCTACACTCCTTGGTTAAGAGGACAACCAACAAATATGATATACAACGTCCTATAATTGATAGTACTATGGCCCTATCATAGTATATCATTTGGTCGCGAACTCTTTTAAGGACCTTCAAAGATAAATCCTCCTTTATCGTGAGGAAGATCCTGAGGGCTTCATTACTATTAGAAGTTTAAGAAGATGTTCTTGTAATGAATAAACTGCCAAATAACTTTTATTAATATATCAATTTATATAATTTACATTAGCACAATCATCAAATGATTGGTTTTAGGATACAATTCCCAACAAATCCTTCTTAGAAAGATGAATTCCATGGCCTATCGAAAGATAGCCTTTCTTGGAATTCTCCATGCTAATCCTCTTTAGCACTGTGTCAATGTACGTAGATTGTGATAGACCAAGCATCCTCTTAGATCTATCTCTATAGATTTTTATCCCTAGGATGTAGGAGGCTTCTCCCAGATCTTTCATGGAGGAATTGTGATGATAACCATATCTTTATTCCTTGTAATGCAGGGATATCATTCTCGATTAAAAGAATATCATCTACATATAATACAAGAAATACAATAATGGAACCGTTAGCCCATTTATAAATGCAAGGTTCTTCTTTATTCTAACATAGCCATAAGATTGATCATATTATCAAATCGTATGTTCCAACTCCTAGATGCTTGCTTAAGTCCATAAATGGACTTCTGTAGCCTGCATACTTTATACTCGTTTTCTGATATGAAACCTTCAGGCTGTATCATATACACC
>UESW01000686.1:0-25477 GCA_900491605.1 Calamus simplicifolius | reverse complement strand
CAGAGATTATATAGATCTGAGGCAACAGCTGCTGATATGAGATGGCATGCCGAACATGAATCTAAAGAGGATGAAATGCGGCATCCATCAGATTCAAAGGCTTAGAAGCATTCAATGAAAATCATCCTGTTTTCGCTGAAGATATAAGGAATGTGAGATTAGGTCTTTGTACCGATGGCTTCCAACCATTTGGTCAAGCAGGGCAACAGTATCATGTTGGCCTGTGATACTGACTGTATATAACCTTCCTCCGTGGAAGTGCATGAAAGATCCTGCAATGTTTTTAAACCGTTTTGGTTCCAGGACCATCAAATCCTAAGGAAAAGATTGATGTCTTTCTGCAACCGTTGGTGGCCGAATTGAAAATGTTGTGGGAAACAGGAGTGGTAGCCTACGACATTTCTATGAAACAAAATTTCTTAATGAGAGCTGCTTTGATGTGGACAATAAGTGATTTTCCGGCATATGCAATGTTGTCTGGTTGGAGCACTGCTGGACGTCTGGCATGCCCTCATTGCATGTATGATTCGGATGCATTTACATTGCAGAAGAGTGGTAAGCAGTCATGGTTTGATAACCATAGGAAGTTCTTGCCCCCAAATCATCCTTATAGGCGTAACTTGATCGCCTTCCGGAAGAACAAAGCAGTCACAAAATTTGCCGAACCGGTTAGGTCCGGCATGGATCTATTTGATTCTATAGAGAATTTGGGGTTGATGTATGCATGGGAACCAGATGCAGATAGAATAAATAGCCGTATATGTAAAGAACATAACTGGAAGAAGCGAAGTATATTTTGGATTTGCCTTATTGGAGCACAAATCTCATCCGGCACAACTTGGATGTTATGCATATCGAGAAAAATTTCTTTGATAACATATTTAAACACGGTGCTAAACATCCCGGGAAAAACAAAAGATACTGCAAAGTCAAGAGAAGAACTTAATCAGTACTGTAGAAGAGGTGATTTGAGAAGGAGTGCCGATGGGACCTATCCTAAAGCATGTTACACTCTTGACAGAAATTCACGAGAAGTTTTATGTAACTGGCTAAGAGGGTTAAAATTTCCAGATGGTTATGCCTCAAATATCGGTAGGTGTGTGGACATGCATAAGCTCAAGTTGTTCGGCATGAAGAGCCATGACTGCCATGTTTTCATGCAACGATTATTACCTATAGCTTTTCGTGAGTTGCTTCCGCAACATGTCTGGAAGGCAATTACGGAGCTCAGCTTATTCTTCAAGGAGTTATCTGCCGCAGTCATTACTTCTGCATCAATGGCAAGGCTTGAGGAGGAAATTCCAATTATTTATGCAAGCTTGAGCGAATATTTCCTCCCAGTTTTTTTGACTCAATGGAGCATTTACCGGTTCACTTGCCATACGAAGCGAGCATAGCTGGTCCCGTGCAGTATCGCTGGATGTATCCATTCGAGAGGTAATATATACATCATTAAGATATGTTGACATTTGAAATATTATTTCATTGCTTGAAAAATTCGTTAATTTTTTGTTGCAACTTACATATAGGTATCTTAAGAAGTTAAAAAATAATGTGCGTAATAAGGCAAGGGTTAAGGTTCTATATGCAATGCACACTTGGTCGAAGAAGTTTCAGCTTTTGCCTCGCATTACTTTGAGGGTCACGTCCACACGAGGAGCCGAAATCATGGTCATAACGATGACGTATGTGTGGACGAAGCAGAAGCTAATGATGGTAGAATATCAATTTTTAAAGCTATCGGCCGTTCATTTGGTGGGCAGAAGTCAAGAAATCTTAGCGATATGGAGTATAATGCAGCACATTATTACATCCTAATGAACTGTTGAGAAGTCGATCCATATTGAGTAAGTGTATACTTCAATGCTAAATTAAAAATTTAAATTTATATAATAATATACCATAATATTTAATTTCTAACAGTAGTTTTCATCCTTTTCATCCCATAAGGATGTTTGTGATAGACACGACAGATGAATCCCGACATCAGTCAAGTTGCAATTGGGCAGAAATTAGAAACGGAGTTTGCTTACTGGTTTTATGAATTTGTGAGTAGTATCACTCAATCAATTTCGATAATGGCAATTATTTTTTGAATTGGATGTCAATAGCTTATTAATTTATAGGTCAACGGTCCATGGTCGACAACCGACATATTTTCATTAAATGTCTATCGCAATGGCCATTGAAGACCGTAACAACCTCTACTGGCTATTTTGTAAATGGGTACAAATTTCAGATTGAACGATTAGCAGCTTCAAGAGGCACTCAGAACTGGGGCGTGTGTGTAAAAGGAGAAAGTGTTGGAGCAAATATGCAGGATTATTATGGAAAGTTAGTAGAGGTGGTTGAAGTTGAATATCCCGGTTGGCCTTTAAAACGAACCGTATTGTTTCGTTGTGATTGGTTCGATCCGATAATTCCTGTGGGCAAAAGGGTTCATAACGACTATAATTTGGTTGAAGTGAACCATCGACGAAGATTACAGAAATATGACCCATTCATCCTTGCATCCCAAGCTCAGCAAGTCTTTTACTGCGGATATCCAAGTTTGCGCAACGACAAGCGAGATTGGTGGGCCGTTTCTAAAATCGTCCCACGTTCAACAATCATATTAGAGGAGAGTTCATCAAGTCAATCAGCCGAGTGCCCTGCATTTCAAGAGGATGAGATGGAACTGCATGCAATTGAGACGACACAAGAGCTCCTGAAACATCACTTAGAGATCCAAGTGGTGATGTCCAAGAAATTGCGGATGCAAATGTTCGGTTTCCTTCCGATAATGAAACTGTTTCGCAATCTGATACGGCATCGGATGTTGAACCAACATTTCACGAAACAAATGACAACGATTAAACATAAAGGTTTTTTAAAATTTAACTTTTTTTATAAGTGTTAAATTCTTACATAGTCAATCATTAATCATAATTTAATTGTGTGAATCCTTAGTATTTTCATTATGAGGGGCAGAGGTAGATTTACCGACGACAGATTGGGTGAGCAGAGACGTAGTTTGGATCCTTCGACATCAGATCACATGAGCGTCGGAGATGGAGAGTTTGGATCTCCAGCAGAGGCGCAGCCTTCGACCTCTGCAGCAGTATTACCATCTACCCGATCGGCACAGACCTCCGAGAGTTCTTCCACCTTCGGCCGCACTTTACTTCGACTTGATGCTCAGGGATGTAAGTATATATTAATTACAAATATTTGTTAATGTTTTTAAGTCATTAACTTATAAACTTGCATTTTTTTAACAGATTCATTGAGCAGCATCATGTCTCCAGCCACATCAGCGCCGTTTTTCAGAGGCGTGCAGATCCCAGTGGCTACGATTGGCGCCACGTATCGCCGGCCACGAGGGAGTTTTATTTTTCTGAGTTTCAGGTAAACTTATTAAATATAATTTAGCAGTGATATATAATTCTTTAAAGTTAATAAATTCAGAAACTAACTGTTTCTTTTAATGCAGAAAAAGTTTACGTGGGATCCTGCCACCCATGATGCCATTAGGGCAGCATGGGAGGCTCTGACGCGATGCCGATACTCCGACATGCTTCATCGTTGGAGGTCGTCGGGTCAGCGTCCTGCGCACGTGCCAGAGGGTATTTGGCACGAGTGGCAGCAGGCCTGGGAGTCCGATGGCTGGCGCAGGAGGTCCGCATCAGCCAGCACGAACCGCCGATCTGAGAAGGGCGGTCGTGGCACGGGTCTCTCCTGTCATACATCGGGCTCCATTTCGATTCAGGAGCACAGACGGCGTATGGTAAGAAAACATAAATATTTTAATTACTATTTAGTTCTTTACAAATATTTTTATTATATCATTTTTTTTTATTGTTATAGACTGAGCAGGAGGGCGGAGATCCTGGTGAGTTTCGTCTATTCAGGGCGACACACACCAGGAGGACGGCTCCTGGGTCGATACGCGATCACGGGAGGTTGCGGTAAGAAATTAGATTTATGTAGTATCTGTTTAATTTTTAAAATTTTATTTCTAGAAATTTATTAACTCATTTATTATTGATTTCATAATTTCAAGACACGAGTCGACGAGCTTCGATCCCAGGCATCACAGGTCGACTCTACTGATGGGGAGACGCCCGTCGAACTCTCAGCAGAGGAGAGTCGACGTGTGTTTTTGGAGGCTGTTGGTGCCCAGCCACGAGACCGCAGGGTCTATGGTATGGGCACTAGAGCTTCTACATTTTTTCCCCATCAGGCCTCCAGCTCGCGAGTTCCTGCTGATCTTCCTCCCGAGCGTTTACAGGAGCTTCGCAGATCTATTGCAGAGGAGATTCGCCAGGATTACGAGCAGGATTTTGAGGATCATATGCGAGGCTGGGATCAGGAGGTTGCTGACATGCGAGATGAGATACAATATTTGCGGGATATGGTTAGACGCTTGTCGCAGAGTCTTCAGCCTCCACAGCCTCCACAGCCTTCACGTGATCATTCAGATTCTTGATGTATTTTTCTTTTTTTTTTATGTTGTAAAAACTTTTAAATTTTAATATATAATTATTTTTTGAAATTTATTATTGTTTGGATTGAGTGAAAAATGTTTGTATCAATATTTAGATTTAGCGAAATTTTATTAACCGTTTTAATTTTTAATCATTTAAATATTTTTAAAAACAAAATTTTCGACGCATTAGCGACTAATATTGGATTACTAATATTTTTAAAATATTATTCCTGGCATCGCAATAATTTAAAAATAATTTAATAGCGACGCTTTAGCGACTAAAATTGAGTCGCTATTTTATCTTAAAAATTTTTAATAAATATTGCGACGCAATGACATGCGTCGCAATATTTTAAAATAATTTTTATTTGCGACGCATTAGCGACTAAAATTGCATCGCTATTATAAAAAATATTATTATTAAATATTGCGACGCATCTAGATGAGTCGCAATATTGCGACCCAATTAATGCGTCGCAATATTTAATAATAATTTTTTTGTTTAAAAATTAATTTTTATTATTGCGACGCACTTAACTGCGTCGTAATATTTAATAATAATTTTTTTTGTTTTAAAATTTAATTTTAATATTGCGACGCAATTTGATGCGTCGCAATATTTATTAATAAATTTTAAATTTTTAAAAATTAATTTTAAATATTGCGACGCAATAAATTGCATCGCAATATTTATTAATAAATTTTTTTAAAATTTAATTTTAAATTTAGCGATGCATTTTATGCGTCGCAGAGCGTCGCAATATTGCGACGCAATTGCGACAAAAGAGTATTGCGACGGGAGTTGAGCGACGCCATCATTGCATCGCTATTGCGTCGCTATACCATGTTTAGCGACGCAATAGCGACGCATTTTGGCATCGCAATATTTTAAATTTCTTGTAGTGGTCGTACTTGTGGCATAACACGTATGCATGAGAACGCTACCATAGCCAGTAACAGCACTTCTTTTACCATATCAGCTCCAGGATGTGAGATACGTTGATCTAAAATATCTTTGAATAACATTTGTTGGATGTCCAGTAGTGATAAAGAGTAGACAAGATTACCCGGATGCCTTCCCATTATTACTTCTAATATTACCATGCCAAAGCTATATACATCACATTTCTGATTTACTCTTGCCGTGTATGAAAGTTCTGCGAAAAAAAAAAAGTAAGAAAGAAAATATTTTTTTTCCAATTAGCTAATTTTTCCCAAAACAAAAATGCCATAACCTTTAATTTTATCGACTACTCAACTAAAATATTTAGACTTCCTTAATTTATATATATTTTTTGAATTAGTTTGGTATTCATAAAATAAATATTATATTGTTGATTAATTGAAGTATATGCTTTGCGATCGTTTTTATTTTATCTATTTCTCAAATGGATTGCTAGTTAAACCATATAATCAGCATTAGAAAATGTCAACTATTTATAAGCACTTTTTTTTTTCCACTTGTCAAAGCTTTGGTGTGGATAGAATCATAGAGGAAAGATATAATTATTGTCATATATTTATTGAAATATCCTTATTTGACAAAAACATATCAATCCTCTTTTTTTATATGCATGGTGAGCCACATAAGAAATTGAAATAGAAAAAATAATGCAAAATAATAAGGAGCAGAAATTGGAAGAATGATTTACCAGGGGCAACATATCCAATTGTGCCTACTTGTATGCTCCAATTTGATGAATCAGATCCCAAAATTCTTGCAGTGCCAAAGTCTGAAAGATAAGCCTTGAACTCCGAGTCTAATAATATATTATTGCTGGAAATGTCTCGATGCACCATGGATTGATTGCAATCATGGTGCATGTATGATAAGGCTTGAGCCATATGCTTGATAATAGCAGCTCTTCTATTCCAATTCAATTCCTCAGCTGTTTTCTGGCTACGAAGAATGCTAGCTAAACGTCCCCTTTCAATATACTCATATATAAGAAATTTGCAATCTGAACTTGAGCAAAATCCATAAAATTTTACAATGTTACGGTGTCGAATTTTGGTTAATGCTTCGATCTCATTCTGGAAACTCTTTTCATCAAATACTCCTTCCATTGGATGAAGTTTTTTAACAGCCACCACTTGCTCCATTGGAAGTTTTACTTTATAAACTTTGCCATATGTTCCACTTCCAATGCAATATTTCTCATCAAAATTTTCAGAGGCATTGATGATGCAGTCATAAGCAACTCTTCCATCAAAATTTAATATCGAAAACAAATCACCAATTATAACATCACTATCCTTTCGCTTTGTAGGTTTTTCCCTCTGTCGCAGAGTAGCACCAATAATAGCAGAAATGCCTAAAAGAAATAAGCTGCCCAGTATAGGAATAATAAAAAAGAGTATGCTTTCACTTTTAATTGAATGTTGACTGCTTCCAATGGTTGATCCACAAGAAAACAGACCTGGCACTTCACCGCATAAACCCTTGTTATGGATAAACCACTCTGCTTGCGCATTTTTAAATGTTGGAACTGGGCCCTCCAAATTATTAAAGATACATCTATTGATGACAAACCCATCATGCTTCCAAAAGATGGAGGAATGGCACCTGACAAATTATTATGGGACAAGTTCAAAGATATTAAATATGTCAAACTTGCCAGTTGTGGTGGTATCTCTCCTCCAAAAAGATTATGGCTCAGATCAAGTAAATCTTTCAATCCTTTAAACTCTCCAATTTGTGATGGAATGCTCCCATTCAATTTATTTCTTTCCAATTGCAAGATGCGTAATTTAATACAACCCTCTAGCTGCGGTGGTATTTGGCCGCTTATATCATTCTTAGATAAATCAAGAATTTCTAGATTGGATAACTCTCCCAACTCAGAGGGAATCAATCCAGATATTTTGTTATCACTCAAATTGAAGTGGAACAATGAGCTCATGGTGCCTAAATCTCTTGGTATTTCTCCTGCAAGTTGATTTGAAGAAAGGTCCAAAAATTGTAGTTTAAATAACTTCCCGAAATTAGGAGGTATGTCCCCGGTAAGTCGATTTCGTGAGATCTGAGGAGAGTCAAATTTTGACAATATGCCCAATTAGGTGAGAACTGGCCATATAGTTGGTTATAGCTCATGTCAATGTAGACTAGATTCGGATATATTCCAAAGTCTTCAAAGATATTTCCCTTAAGCTTGTTTCTTTCGAGGAGAACTCTTACTAAACTAGAGCAATTTTTCAAACTTATTGGAATAGGGCCCTCAAGATAGTTGTTCCCTATAAGGAGACGTTGAAGCATACCTCCTTGACAGATTGTGGAGGTAAACAACCAGAGAGAGAGTTGTCAAACACATCTAGTATAGTTAGATTGACTAGGTTACCTAATTCATGAGGGATGGCACCGGATATATTATTTCTATAGAGAGACAAGTTGTTAAGCATAGTGAGGTTTCCTAAACTAGAAGGGATGGTGCCATATATATTGTTGGTGTTGAGGTACAAGCTATTAAGCATTGTGAGGTTTCCTAAACTAGAAGGGATGGAACCTGATAGTTGATTTTTTGAGATATGTAGTTTAGTTAGATTGACTAGGTTACCTAATTCATGAGGAATGATGCCAAATATATTGTTGGTATAGAGGTACAAGGTGTTAAGATTGACTAGATTACCTAATTCATAAGGGATGGTGCCAGATTACCTAATTCATAAGGGATGGTGCCAGATATATTGTTGGTGTTGAGGTCCAAGGTGTTAAGCATGGTGAGGTTTCCTAAACTAGAAGGGATGGTGCCTGATAGTTGATTTTCTGAGATAACTAGTTCAGTTAGATTGACTAGGTTACCTAATTCATGAGGGATGGTGCCAGATATATTGTTGGTATAGAGGTACAAGGTGTTAAGATTGACTAGATTACCTAATTCATAAGGGATGGTGCCTGATATATTGTTGGTGTCGAGGTCCAAGGTGTTAAGCATTGTGAGGTTTCCTAAACTAGAAGGGATGGAGCCTGATAGTTGATTTTCTGAGATATCTAGTTTAGTTAGATTGACTAGGTTACCTAATTCATAAGGGATGGTGCTAGATATATTGTTAGTATAGAGGTACAAGATGTTAAGATTAACTAATTACCTAATTCATAAGGGATGGTGCCTGATATATTGTTGGTGTCGAGGTCCAAGGTGTTAAGCATGGTGAGGTTTCCTAAACTAGAAGGATGGAGCCTGATAGTTGATTTTCTGAGATATCTAGTTTAGTTAGATTGATTAGGTTACCTAATTCATGAGGGATGGTGCCAATATATTGTTGGTATAGAGGTACAAGGTGTTAAGATTGACTAGATTACCTAATTCATAAGGGATGGTGCCTGATATATTGTTGGTGTCGAGGTCCAAGGTGTTAAGCATGGTGAGGTTTCCTAAACTAGAAGGGATGGAGCCTGATAGTTGATTTTCTGAGATATCTAGTTTAGTTAGATTGACTAGGTTACCTAATTCATGAGGGATGGTGCCAGATATATTGTTGGTATAGAGGTACAAGGTGTTAAGATTGACTAGATTACCTAATTCATAAGGGATGGTGCCTGATATATTGTTGGTGTCGAGGTCCAAGGTGTTAAGCATGGTGAGGTTTCCTAAACTATAAGGGATGGAGCCTGATAGTTGATTTTCTGAGATATCTAGTTCAATTAGATTGACTAGGTTACCTAATTCATGAAGGATGGGACCAGTGAGTTTGTTCGAAGAGAGGTCAATCTCAGACAGTTTGGAGAGGTTAGCGAGAGCGAGAGGCAAATTGCTGGAAAGGTGATTATGGGATAGATCGAGGGAGGTTAGAGTAGAAAGTGTGCCTATGCTAGCTGGGATGGCTCCAAACAAGTAGTTGCGACGGAGATGGAGATGTGTGAGAGATGGGAGGGCCGAGAAGTTGAGGGTATCGAGCTTACCTACTAAGTTGGCTTGAGGTAGGTTGATGTCAGTGATCATAGCATTCTCGGCGCAAGTTATCCCATACCACATGCATGTGTAGTTGGAGAAGGACCAAGAATGGAGTTGATCTAGTGGATCATGAAGGGTGGATTTCCAGTGAAGCAGAACTCTTGCTTGGGATTCAGCAAGTGAAGTAGAGGTAATAGCAACAATCGATGAGAAGTTAAGAAACAAGGCTAGCAGGAGGAGGCTAATGGACAGAAGATTCGAAGAGAGAGATTGGTATTGGAAAGGCTCCATGGTATGGTTATGGCTATTTGTGGCTAGAAACCTCTTGTTTGTTGGCAGACTGGATTGGAAGACAGCCAATTCGATGCACTTATAGGCCTGGTAGTGTTTCTAGATGGTCATTACTTATTGTTTACTTTAATGTTAAGTCATCTTTCCTTTTTTTTCTTAAAAAATAAGAAAAAGAAAAGCTAGTTGACTCCCGTCAACCGCTCACCCATCTCTGAACGAGCCCTGTGGTCCTTGCATCTTTCCTTTTTAAAAAAAAAAAAAGAAAAAAAAAGCTTTAAAAAAGAAAAGAAGTCAAGTCGACTCTCGCCGTCACCTAACAGAACATCATCCATGCTTGGCTGCCGAATGGAGCACCCGCCCTTGGTCCTCATCCACATCCATTGGCTGCTAGTGTTCTTCCACTGGGACCCATTCTATCTTGTTGTTCATGAAAGGGGGGGGGGGGGGGTGGAGCTGCAGCTAATATTGGAGAGTAGGTATATTAGATGGGTGGCAGGGAAGAGGAGGGAGATCAATTAGTTCCCCCCCTGCTGACTGAATTAATGTTTCATCCCCAGCTGTAGATCCTAATTTTATAGTCATTTTTCCCTTGAATCGATCGGTACCGAGTGCATGGGAACGTCTAAGCATCCAGTTTTGTTCTTTTGTATATGGACCGTTCAAAACAAGGACGTAACTGAGAAAATCTGAAGGAGAACTTGGAAGCATAGTTAACTGAGAAAATAAGACTAAAGAGATAATTTATATTTTTATTTCAAAATCTTTAATTCTCTCTAAACAATTGATCATCCTTAAATTTGCAAATCATGATTTAAAATATATGTCGATATATTTGAAACAATTATAAACAAGAATCTATCAAAATAAATAATGAAATATTAATATTTAAATATAATTAAGTGAAAATATATTGGAGTAGATATGGTTGTTAAGATAAAAAGAAGAATTAGTGCCCATGGAAGTTTGTTTAGTGTTTTATTAAAAATAACTAGAGTTAAAAAAAGACTTATATAATTCAATTTAATAGATCGAGTTAGATTGGATTTAAGTTCCATCATGTAGGGTTTGATCTATTTTTATTGATCCAAATTAGACCCCTAATAATATACGTATCAAGTTAGATCACATCAGGTTGTCGAAAAATATAATATTTCAATTTGACTCAGAATTTAAATTGAAGTCAAATTTTGAATTTTTATCTAATTTAATGATTTTGAATCTAACCAAATATAGAACGAATAGAGTCATAGGCCTTTGACCCATTTGTAATCTTAAATAGCTTTATTGAGTATAAACCCCAATAAAAGTTGCTAATCATTTTTGGTCACAATAATCTTGATTCCCTTCCACAATGCGGAAGTAAATAACAGAATAAAAAAAACTATTATATATGATATGTAGAGATGGCTAAGGTTGAAAATAGGTCAGACCGGCGCGTAACCTGATCTGATTTAATCCAGTTCATATTTAGAGACACATAAATTAGATGAGATTTGAAAATTAGACCCAATTTAAATATCAGATCGGGTTCGAATCTTGTATTTTTTATTCAACCCAATCCAAACCTAATTTGTTCTAATTAATAAACCTTAATTATATAAATATTTTTTTTCTTTACTTTAATTATCTTCATAAATTCATTGAATGAACTCTAAATTAAACTAATTATCCTTTTAAATCTAAATAACTTGATTTTTCTCTAATCTTTTTCCTTTAATTATATCTAAATATTTATGTTTATCATTTATTTTATAAATTTTTTTATAATGGATCTAAGTATATCAATAAAGAATAATCATTTATGTGGATAGAATTAAGAGTTTTTAGTAAAAATTTAAGTTTAAGCGGATTCTTTTTAATATATCTTAATTTTTTTTAATAGTTTATATTTTATTATAAATGTTCATCTTTATAATAATAATATTTTGGATGGAATCCGAATAAATTGAAATGAATTGTTGAATTTAATATATATATATATGATTAGATTTGATCTGATGAACAAGTAGGTTGGGTTTGAATTTAAAAATCAAGATTTGGATGTAAAATTAGGGTTGACAGGGATGATCCCACCATCTCCGGACCTAGAAATGGCTGACCTTATGGAAAGATGGCGTAGGAACTCCGCACCGTTCATCGTGTCACGATGCGGCGCCATTCTTGTGCCTGCAAAGTGGGCTTTACCGTGGATTACCACGTATGCTAATGTGATCTTGACCGTTCACAAAGCATGCGAACCATAACATCCGTCCGATTAGTTTAAAAGACAGGAAGGAAATCATAACCGTCAAACCGACGGTATCCGTATCCAACGATCCGATTGTTCAGAAGTTCTGATAAACCGGATTCTCTTGTCCCCCGCCGTTCTGAATATTCCCTCCATATTAACGAAGAAAAAGGATCACCGATTGGACGGTCCTCCGGGCCTCGAAATCCTGACTCTTGATTCGTTACAAACCTTCGCTGCTAACATGGCGTTTGCCATCGCTAAGGGCAGCCACCGAGTCCACGGCCAGTCCACCAGCGCGTTGGATCCATCATGTGGCCATTAGTCTTTGTTTAATTCATCAAGTCTCTTTCTTAAAAAGACTCCAAAATAAAAAATGACATCCTAGTCAAACTAATACAATTTTTTTTTCCCCCCGCTGGATATGAACCATACATCATTTATGACTAAGAGAGCTTATATCTTTTTCTTAGTATATTCAAATAAAAAATAACTTCCTAATTAAACTAATGCACAACCGTTCCTTTCACTAGTAATAAACCAACATTATTTATAATGAAGAAAGTTTATATATATATATATATATATATATATATATATATATATATATATATATATATATATATATAATGACTTTCTAATACCTATTATTTTTATGAGAGCCGTGAACCATAGGTCATCTATCATTAGGAAAGTATATGTACCGAAAAGGTTTTGAATATTAAGGAATCCAAATAATATCTTTTAGCTAGTCTTTTACAATAATGTTTTAGTTTATCTCTTGGAGCTCCAACAGTATTGCTATGTGGTTATTAATCCTATGTAGCCATTAGTTTTTGTTTAATTTGTCAAGTCTCTTTCTCAAAGTCTCCAAATAAAAAATAAACTTTTAGTCAAACTAATACACTTATTTTTTCTATTGGCTATTAACAATATGTCGCCGATGACTAGGAGAGCTTATATCTCTTTCTTGATAGCTTCAAAATGGAATTTAACTTTCTAATTAAACTAATGCACACCCGTTCCTTTCACTAGAAATGAACCATACGTCACTTATGACGAAGAAAGCTATATATATAATGGCTTTTTAATACCTATCATTTTCATGGGCCATGAACCATATATCGTTTATGATTGAGAAAGCCCATCTAATAAAGAGATTTTAGATATCAAGGAGTCCAAATAATTCGTTTCAGCTAGGCTTTTACAATAAGGTTTTGGTTTATCCCTTGGAGCTCCAACAGTGTTTCTATGTGGTTATTAGTCCTATGTGACCATTAGTCTTTATTTAATATATCAAGTTTCTTTCTTAAAGACTCCAATATAGAAAATAGCCTTCTAGTCAAACTAATACACCTATTCTTTCCATTTGTTATGAACCATATGTCACCTATGACTAAGATAGCTTAAATCTATTTCTTAATAGCTTCAAATAGAAAATAACATTCTAATTAAACTAATGCACATCTGTTCCTTTCGCTAGTAATGATCCATACGTCACTTATAATGGAGAAAGCTATATATATATATATTTAAGGGTTGTAAACCATACGTTGCCTATGATTGAGAAAGCCTAGGCATTGAAGAGATTTTGATTATCAAGGAGTTCAAACAATAACTTTTAGCTAGTCTTGTATAATATTTTGGTTTATCCCTTGAAGTACCAATAGTGTTTTATGTAATTATTAGTCCCGCATGGCGTAAGTCTTTGTTTAATTTCTCAAGTCATTTTGTCAAAGCCTTCAAAATAGAAAATAGCCTTCTAGCCAAACTAATGCAACTATTCTTTCCGAGGCTATTGCTGCCAAATCACTGGTGATGAGCGCCATGCGTGTTGAGATCTTCGTGGGCCTCCGAGGATAGGGAAAGACTGCCTTCTTCCTTCGGAAACCTGCAAGAAGTTCCGGGCCGATGGTTCCGGTGAGGACCCTCCGACGCTCAAGTTAGTGAATTCGTAGAACAGTAGTTTTATAGTAGAGCAGTGCTAGAGAAAGAGATCAAAAAGAGAGCGAAAAGAGAGAGCCCCCTCGCGTTGAGCTCGGGTCCTCCTTTTATACCTATCCCGGGGGTCACCTTTATCCCGTTGAATCTGCTTTGTTAGGATGAGCTCCGAGAACGGCGGGCAGGTGAGCCGTTGCTGTGTGGGTGCCATGTATATCGGTAACTGCGCAGCACTTGTAACTACCCATGATCTTGGTAAAAGGTAGGCGAGTAGATCGCGCCGTAGTTTTAAGTCTGTTCAGCACTGAAGTTCGGCTTCATGATTTGAACTGCGTCGATGGCTGAGATCGGAGCCAGAATTGGAGCCGGGGCCGATGCCGAGGCCAGAAGCTGATGTTGGAGATGGAGCCGATGCCGAGGCCAGAAGCCGATGCTGGAGCTAAGGCCGAGGCCAGGAGCTGATCTAGAGCCGAGAGGAAGTGCTGTGGACAACATGGCAGCCATAAGTGCTTTAATACGGGAGAGAATAAGGCAATAAATGCCTTAAAGTGGATGCGCGTGGCCTTTGAGGCCATAATGTTTTGGTGCTAGAAATGTTGTGGCTGCGTCGGCCGAGGCCGAAGCTGGAGGCCGAGTCGAATCAGAGGCCGACGCGGAGGTTGATCCGAATCAGAGGCTGAAGCCGAGGCCAAGCCGAATCTACGGCTGAAGCTGGAGGCCAAGTCGAATCCACGGCTGAAGCTGGAGGCCGGAGCTACAGCTGAGCCTTAAGCTAGCGGTAATTGCTCAAAAAATCATGTGGTGTTATCATTCCGCCTGATAGTTAATTAGCCATACCCGCCCCCAAGATGGGTGAGCATGCACTTACCATTGAATGGGGCGCTTTATCACTCGGTGGCTAATCTTCAGGCACCACGTGCCAAGGGCCCTACCCTTAAACATGCATCGAACGCTGCGACACCTCATCTCGCCCACCTCGATTGTTGGGATCGAGGCGGATCTCCCTCGAGTGCTGGGTGAACACATCATTACGGTGAGGTCATCGCTATCTCTTCGTTAGCAGTGGCTTCCGAGTTCAACGCTCTGGGTGGTTGCCATAGCCGGCCCCAATGGGAAGCGAGCACATAGCCGGAATGAAATTGGCGGGACGGTTTGAAAAGACAAGTCTATAAAGGGTGGTGTTTCCGGCTACAGATGTTCTTGCTGCTTCCATTTTCGTCCCTATCCTGATCTTACCCGAGCCTATTCATCTCCCATCTTCCCGAGTCCTTCACCTTTGATTCTTTGCGCTCAAGTTCTTCAGGTTAGTTCTGCTATCATGACTAATTCGTCCCTTTCATGCTCTATTTTTGGCTCCAGGGGCTATTCCCTCGATCTTCCTCAACAGTCTGCCTCTCTCCGGCACCCAGTTGGTCCACCTCTGCGAAGGATGTCCCAGCAGAGCAATCACAGGTGGTCGGGCGATCTCTCATTGAGAATCGCTCGGCCGCCGGACGGACCCTCGCTCGGCGCCGTCCGATCGTCGCCGGCCCCTCTCGCACGGGGAAATCCCCCGAGAGGATTGCCTCTATGATGATGGCCCAGGAGATAATCAATCTTCGGGCTCTTTATCAAATCCCTACCAATCTTCACCTATACAGGCCTCACCCTGAGGATAGGATAACTTCTTCCTATCCTGGGAGGGTTGCCCTCTATGAATACTACTTTAAGGATGGCCTTCACATTCCCATTCATCCTTTCATATTAAAAGTCTTAGATAGGTATTCCTTAATTTTAGCTAAGTTGGTCCCAAATTCCATTAGGACTCTTGTAGGTTTCCTAATACTATGCCACATGCATAGGCTAGAGGCCAGGATTTCCCTCTTTCATTGCTTCTATACCCTTAGAAATAATCAGGATGGTGGTCCTTTGCCCTAGGCCCACTAGAATTCTTAGGCTGCTCCCCACTTCGGTAAAGGGATGGAAAAGTAGGTTCTTCTTTGCCCAAATTTAGGGAGTGAAGACAAAGTGGGAAATTCCTAATACCGAGGTCAACAAAGACCCCAGAGTTCTTCCAAGGGATCAAGAGGCATTCGGGTAGTTGCTTACTGCCGACGTCCCTCGCTGCAACCGGCTGCTAGCCGAGGAGAATCTTCGGCTAGCGGGTATTATTTCTGGCAACGGTGAGCAGTACAACCTTTCTCCTTGATGTTCTTTTCTTCCCCTTTTGACCAAAGTTCATTGGCTCGCAGGTATGGCACCGTCGCTCCGTGATATAAGGAGGGCCGCCATGAGGAAAGAAAGTCCCGGAAGAGAAGGCTCCCGCCAGGAGGGAGGTTGCCACCAAAGCTGTCGAAGAAGCCGAAGCCAGAGAGGTTTCAGCAAGGAACAAGGCCGAAGAAGGATGGGCTCGTTCCCTCCTTCTTCTACCTCCCCCATCGACCTGACGGATACCCTCCGGAGCAAGGGCCGAGGCGCCGTCATCACGACCAATGGCCCCCAAGGCAGAGCCAACCGATGCGGCTTCGAGACACGATCTGGAGGCCGCCCCTTCTAGCGAGGGAGCAGGAGCTGAACCTGCTCAAGCCGAGGTGCCGAGCATGCAGCCAGAAGCCGAGCCCGCACCGGTCTCTACAGAGTCAGTCGAGGAGGAAGAGATCGACATTTCTTTCCAGTCGATCTTGTCTTGTCACACTCGCTGGGCCGAGCAAATAGTGATTGACGCCTCTATGCCCGAGTTGTAGAGGTACCTCCAACATCAGAAGACCTCTGTGTTTTTTCGAGAGGCGTCCGTGGCCCATCTTTGGGTAAATATTGCCCCCTTGTCAACCTCTATTATTCCTGTTTCTTCATCTGATTGTGAGTTCTGCGTAGGCATTGAACTCCTTGACCACCATGAGGGGCCTTTGGTCCCAGTGTCAGGCCGCTCTCGATCAGTCGCTGGAAGAGATTCAAGAAGTAAAGGCGAGGGCTGAGGCGGCTCTAGAGGAGGCCCGAGTAGAGACTACCCGAACACAGAGGCCGAAGCCGAAGCCGAGGCTGCCCGGCTTAGGGCTAAGAAGGCGAAAGATGCGCTGGAGGTAGCCCAGCGCCAAGCGGCCACGAGTTGGACAATGCTCAAGCGGCCGAGGAAAAGCAAAAAGAGGCAGAAGAATAGTTGAAGACGGTGGAGTCGGAAGTGTATCTGTTGAAGGTCGGCTACACTCCACCACCATCGAGATCGGTGTGGTCGAGGAAAGAGCCAAAAATGCTGAGGAAATCGCTCGCCGGTCTGACACAAAGATTGCCAATCTAAAAGCAGCATTGACCAAATCCGAAAAGAGAGCCGCCGAGGCCGAGAGGAAGGCCATTGAGGCTGTAGAAGATTTCAGGAAGTCTGCTGCCTTCAACAAAGAATTGGTTGAGACAACGGCCTTTGCATATGACGGCAGCTTCCAGGACTGCAAAGAAAAAATCCGAAAGCTTTACAGCCTTGAAGGATTGAGGATCTCCAGCCAGACGAGGAGCACTACAAGAGAAATAAAATATTGCGATGCCCAAATGCGTCGCAATTGCGTCGCTAAACATGCTATTGCGACGCAATAGCGACGCAATGACGACGTCGCTCAGATGTCCGTCGCAATACCCATTTGTCGCAATTGCGTCGCAATATTGCGACGCTCTGCGACGCAACATTGAGTCGCAATATTGCGATGCATCCAAATGCGTCGCTAAATTTAAATTAATATTTAATATTTAAAATTATTATTAAATATTACGACGCACTAAATTGCGTCGCAATATTGCGACGCATCTAGCTGCGTCGTAATATTTAATAATAATATTTTTGGTATAATAGCGACGTAATTTGAGTCGCTAATGCGTCGCAAATAAAATTTTTTTAAAAATATGCGACGCAAGGTCATTGCGTCGCAATATTTATTAAAATATTTTAGATATAATAGCGACGCAATTTTAGTCGCTAATGCATCGCTATTAAATTTATTTTTAAATTATTGCGATGCCAGGTCATTGCGTCGCAATATTTAATAATAATATTTTGAAAATATTAGCGATGCAATTTCAATCGCTAATGCATCGCAAATTTTTTTAAAAAAATATAAAAAATTAAAAATTAAAACGGTTAATACAATTTCATTAAATCTAAATATTGATAAACATTTTTCACTCAATCCAAACAATAATAAATTTCCAAAAATAATTTATATATTAAAATTTTGAAGTTTTTACAACATAAAAAAAGAAAAAAAAATACATCAAGAATCTGGGCGATCACGTGGAGGCTGTGGAGGCTGAAGACTCTGCGACAAGCGGCTAACCATATCCCGCAAATAATGCATCTCATCTCGCATGTCTGCAACCTCCTGATCCCGGCCTCGCATACGATCCTCAAAATCCTGCTCGACCTCCTGGCGAACCTCCTCTGCAATAGATCTGCGAAGCTCCTGTAAACGCTCGGGAGGAAGATCACCAGGAACTCGCGAGCTGGAGGCCTGATGGGGAAAAAATGTAGAAGCTCTAGTGCCCAGACCATAGACCCTGCGGTCTCGTGGCTGGGCACCAACAGCCTCCAAAAACACACGCCGACTCTCCTCTGCTGAGAGTTCGACGGGCGTCTCCCCATCAGTAGAGTCGACCTGCGATGCCTGGGAGCGAAGCTCCTCGACTCGTGTCTTGAAATTATGAAATCAATAATAAATGAGTTAATAAATTTCTCGAAATAAAATTTTAGAAATTAAACAGATACTACATAAATCTAATTTCTTACCGCAACCTCCCGTGATCGCGTGTCGACCCAGGAACCGTCCCTCCTGGTGTGTGTCGCCCTGAATAGACGAAACTCACCAGGATCTCCGCCCCTGCTCAGACTATAACAAAAAAAAAAGATATTAATACAAATATTTGTAAATAACTAAAATAGTAATTAAAATATTTATGTTTTCTTACCATACGCCGTCTGTGCTCCTGAATCGAAATGGAGCCCGAAGTATGACGGGAGAGACCCGTGCCAGGACCGCCCTTCTCAGATCGGCGGTTCGTGCTGGCTGATGCGGACCTCCTGCGCCAGCCATCGGACTCCCAGGCCTGCTGCCACTCGTGCCAAATACCCTCTGGCACGTGCGCAGGACGCTGACCCGATGACCTCCAACGATGAAGCATGTCGGAGTATCGGCGTCGCGTCAGAGCCTCCCATGCTGCCCTAATGGCATCATGGCTGGCAGGATCCCACGTAAACTTTTTCTGCATTAAAATAAACAGTTAGTTTCTGAATTTATTAAGTTTAAGAAATTTATATCACTGATAAATTGTATTTAATAAGTTTACCTGAAACTCAGAAAAATAAAACTCCCTCGTGGCTGGAGATACGTGGCGCCAATCGTAGCCACTGGGATCTGCACGCCTCTGAAAACGGCGCTGATGTGGCTGGATACATGATGCTGCTCAATGAATCTGTTAAAAAAATGCATGTTTATAAGTAATTGACTTAAAAACATAAACATATATTTATAAATATATACTTACATCCCCTGAGCATCAAGTCGAAGTACAGTGCGGCCGATGGTGGAAGAACTCTCGGAGGTCTGTGCCGATCGGCTGGATGGTAATACTGCTGGAGAGATCGAAGGCTGCGCCTGCTGGAGATCCATCTCCGATGCTCATGTGATCTGATGTAGTAGGGCTACGTCTCTGCTCACTCCGTCTGTCGTCGGTAGATCTACCTCTACCCGTCATACTGAAAATACTAAAGATTCACACAATTAAATTACGATTAATGATTGACTATGTAAGAATTTAACACTTATAAAAAAAGTTAAATTTTAAAAAACCTCTATGTTTAATCGGTGTCATTTGTTTCGTGAAATGTTGGTTCAACATCCGATGCCGTATCGGATTGCGAATCAGTTTCATTATCATCGGAAGGAAACCGAACATTTGCATCCGCAATTTCTTGGACATCACCACTTGGATCTCTAAGTGATGTTTCAGGAGCCCTTGTGTCGTCCTCAATTGCATGCATTTCCATCTCATCCTCTTGAAATGCAGGGCACTCGGTTGATTGACTTGATGAACTCTCCTCTAATACGATTGTTGAACGTGGGACGATTTTAGAAACGGCCCACCAATCTCGCTTGTCGTTGCGCAAACTTGGATATCCGCAGTAAAAGACTTGCTGAGCTTGGGATGCAAGGATGAATGGGTCATATTTCTGCAATCTTCGTCGATGGTTCACTTCAACCAAATTATAGTCGTTATGAACCCTTTTGCCCACAGGAACTATCGGATCGAACCAATCAACGAAACAATACGGTTCGTTTCATAGGCCAACCGGGATATTCAACTTCAACCACCTCTACTAACTTTCCATAATAATCCTGCATATTTGCTCCAACACTTTCTCCTTTACACACACGCCCCAGTTCTGCGTGCCTCTTGAAGCTGCTAATCGTTCAATCTGAAATTTGTACCCATTTACAAAATAGCCAGTAGAGGTTGTTACGGTCTTCAATGGCCATTGCGATAGACATTTAATGAAAATATTGTCGGTTGTCGACCATGGACCGTTGACCTATAAATTAATAAGCTATTGACATCCAATTCAAAAAATAATAGCCATTATCGAAATTGATTGAGTGATACTACTCACAAATTCATAAAACCAGTAAGCAAACTCCGTTTCTAATTTCTGCCCAATTGCAACTTGACTGATGTCGGGATTCATCTGTCGTTGTCTATCACAAAACATCCTTATGGGATGAAAAGGATGAAAACTACTGTTAGAAATTAAATATTATGGTATATTGTATATAAATTTAAATTTTCCAATTTAGCATTGAAGTATACACTTACTCAATATATGGATCGACTTCTACAGTTCATTAGGATGTAATAATGTGCTGCATTATACTCCATATCGCTAAGATTTCTTGACTTCTGCCCACCAAATGAACGGCCGATAGCTTTAAAAATTGATATTCTACCGTCATTAGCTTCTGCTTCGTCCACACATACGTCATCGTTACGACCATGATTTCGGCTCCTCGTGTGGACGTGACCCTCAAAGTAATGCGAGGCAAAAGCTGAAACTTCTTCGACCAAGTGTGCATTGCATATAGAACCTTCAACCCTTGCCTTATTACGCACATTATTTTTTAACTTCTTAAGATACCTATATGTAAAGTTGCAACAAAAAATTAACGAATTTTTCAAGCAATGAAATAATATTTGAAATGTCAACATATCTTAATGATGTATATATTTACCTCTCGAAAGGATACATCCAGCGATACTGCACGGGACCAGCTATGCTCGCTTCGTATGGCAAGTGAACCGGTAAATGCTCCATTGAGTCAAAAAAACTGGGAGGAAATATTCGCTCAAGCTTGCATAAAATAATTGGAATTTCCTCCTCAAGCCTTGCCATGGATGCAGAAGTAATGACTGCGGCAGATAACTCCTTGAAGAATAAGCTGAGCTCCGTATTGCCTTCCAGACATGTTGCGGAAGCAACTCACGAAAAGCTATAGGTAATAACCGTTGCATGAAAACATGGCAGTCGTGACTCTTCATGCCGAACAACTTGAGCTTATGCATGTCCACACACCTACCGATATTTGAGGCATAACCATCTGGAAATTTTAACCCTCTAAGCCAGTTACATAAAACTTCTCGTGAATTTCTGTCAAGAGTGTAACATGCTTTAGGATAGGTCCCATCGGCACTCCTTCTCAAATCACCTCTTCTGCAGTACTGATTAAGTTCTTCTCTTGACTTTGCAGTATCTTTTGTTTTCCCGGGATGTTTAGCACCGTGTTAAATATGTTATCAAAGAAATTTTTCTCGATATGCATAACATCCAAGTTGTGCCGGATGAGATTTGTGCTCCAATAAGGCAAATCCCAAAATATACTTCGCTTCTTCCAGTTATGTTCTTTACATATACGGCCATTTATTCTATCTGCATCCGGTTCCCATGCATACATCAACCCCAAATGCTCTATAGAATCAAATAGATCCGTGCCGGACCTAACCGGTTCGGCAAATTTTGTGACTGCTTTGTTCTTCCGGAAGGCGATCAAGTTACGCCTGTAAGGATGATTTGGGGGCAAGAACTTCCTATGGTTATCAAACCATGACTGCTTACCACTCTTCTGCAATGTAAATGCATCCGAATCATACATGCAATGAGGGCATGCCAGACGTCCAGCAGTGCTCCAACCAGACAACATTGCATATGCCGGAAAATCACTTATTGTCCACATCAAAGCAGCTCTCATTAAGAAATTTGTTTCATAGAAATGTCGTAGGCTACACTCCTGTTTCCCACAACATTTTCAATTCGGCCACCAACGGTTGCAGAAAGACATCAATCTTTTCCTTTGGATTTGATGGTCCTGGAACCAAAACGGTTAAAAACATTGCAGTATCTTTCATGCACTTCCACGGAGGAAGGTTATATACAGTCAGTATCACAGGCCAACATGAATACTGTTGCCCCGCTTGACCAAATGGTTGGAAGCCATCGGTACAAAGACCTAATCTCACATTCCTTATATCTTCAGCGAAATCAGGATGATTTTCATTGAAATGCTTCCAAGCCTTTGAATCTGATGGATGCCGCATTTCATCCTCTTTAGATTCATGTTCGGCATGCCATCTCATATCAGCAGCTGTTGCCTCAGATCTGTATAATCTCTGCAGGCGTGGGGTAAGAGGAAAGTAATGCATCCTCTTGTAAGGCACACTTTTCCTCCTACTTGTACCGGCTCCTCCTTCGGTGTTTTTGAACCTCGATTGCCCACAAATCTTACACCATCTCAGCTCTGAGTCTTCACCCCAAAATATCATACAATTGTTCAAGCAACAATCGATCTTATTAACTGGGAGCCCAAGCCCACGCAACAACTTCTTTGTTGCGTAAAAACTGTCTGCGGCAACATTATCATTTGGCAAAATTTCTTTGATTAACCCAGCTACAGAATTGAACGCCTTTTCTGATAATCGATGTTCTGCCTTAATATTCAACATTCGAGCAGCTGTAGAGAACTGGGAATGACCCTCACAACCAGGATACAATTCTTGATTTGCAGCACGCAACATATCATAAAATTGCTGTGCTTCTGGATTTGGTTCTTCCATAAATGTATTCTGATTGAAGTCATTACCCGATGCATTCATCACCATTTGTTCATATGTGTTTAAATTCACAAATGGTTCATCTACGGGAATTGACTCTTGTTGGCCTATAACAGCTGCTGGAATATCCTCTGGTTCACCATGACAGTACCAAACATAGTAATCAGGAACAAACCCCTTCTTACACAAATGCACCTTAACAGTTTCCACATCTCTGTAGGCTTTATTCTGACACCTGTGGAAGTTGCATGGGCACCTAATCCTAGGCCCATCCATCCATTCAGGTTGGCTACATGCAAATGCGATAAATTCTTCCAATCCATTCAGAAAATCTGGATTCAGCAAGCCATCTTTTATCCTTGCATACATCCACGAGCGAGCCCCGCTCATTTTTGACCGACTTATACAAAGTCTGGTAAATCATTAAATGAAACCACAAAATAAAACTATATTAGTATTACTAATATATAACTAAATTATTTCTTGGTCACAACTAAGGTTAATAACAACCATTTAAATCATTTATAAGTAAAAAAAATTTAGGCAACTAAGGTCCCTACCATGCAAGGGCGAGCCACGGCTACGATCCTTGGCGTGCTAGCAAGGACCGATGCATAGGTTCATGGCTAATGGGAGGGCTTGAGTTTGGGTCGGGCCGCAAGGCGGTGCGTTTAATCATTAGACTTCACAAGCATTCAAGTGTCTTAAATTAATTCTACCTTCACTCCATGTCTATAAGGTAAGGCCCTATCCCATTCAAGAATATTTTTTGTGATATGTTATTCTGCTATTAATTATCATCGATCGGTTAACATTGAAATTTCGGCAGCATTTCCCCATATGTTCTCCTAAATGTGTGGTATATAAGCCACACTAGGAGAACGTATGAGCAAATACAAACCGAAATCTCACCCACGATGATTACTAGCAGACTAACATGTCGCAAGAAATATTCCCAAACTGTCCACCAGGACAATTTGAGAATTTGCAAGACTAAGGCTTACAAATTCTCAAACGGGTCTAAAGGTTATAGTGCTGTGATTATGGAAGTCCGAAGACAATCGAACTTATGCTTGTTATTCTTAACTTCTTGTGAATTATACATGTAATCACTAACTTTTTAAGATTATTGTGTCAAATACAAATGTTTGTGAATACTAAAATGTAAATCATTGAAACTACTAATTTGTTGCTGGAAATTAAATAATATTACAACAAGACTTTTTATTTAGCATTACATAATTTAATGCATCATTCAGTTTGCAGCAGAATATAAATAATCAAGACATAACAAATGTAAATAAGTACAAATGCACAAATATTATTGCATAAACATTCTGCTTAAATTAATTATTGCATAAACATTATGCAAATTAAATAATAATACAACAAGACTTTCTATCTAGCATTACAAATATTATTGCATAATCAAGACATAACAATCAGTCTATCCCATAACTAAATTTTTTTTTTTGGATGGCCACCGTGGCCATGGCCGGAGAAGACAAAAGGGGGGGCCCTGTTACCAAATTTTTTTTTTTTTTTGACAGTGGTGGCCAGGCCACAGCCGGCCACGGCGGCCGTGGCCGGACAAGACAAAAGGGGGGGGGGGGCCCCCTGTTAAAATTTTTTTTTTGACAGTGGCCTGGCCACCGTGGCCAGGCCACTGCCGGCCACGGCAGCGGCCGTGGCCACGGCAGCGGCCGTGGCCGCCTTGTCCGGCCCGTGGCCGAAAAAAAGGGGGGGGGGCGGGGGTTTCCCCCCCCTGTTAAAATTTTTTTTTTTGACAGTGGCCTGGCCACCGTGGCCAGGCCACTGCCGGCCACGGCAGCGGCCGTGGCCGCCGTCCGGCCGCGGCCACGGCCGTGGCCGCCTTGTGGCCGTGGCCGACAAGAAAAAAAGGGGGGGGGGGGGGGGTTCCCCCCCCCCCTGTTAAAAATTTTTTTTTTTTACAGTGGCCTGGCCACCGTGGCCAGGCCACTGCCGGCCACGGCAGCCACGGCCACGGCAGCGGCCGTGGCCGCCTTGTCCGGCCGCGGCCACGGCCGTGGCCGGACAAAAAAAAGGGGGGGGGGGGGGGTTTCCCCCCCCCCCCTGTTAAAATTTTTTTTTTTTACAGTGGCCTGGCCACCGTGGCCAGGCCACTGCCGGCCACGGCAGCGGCCGTGGCCGGAGAAGACGGCCACGGCAGCGGCCGTGGCCGCCTTGTCCGGCCGCGGCCACGGCCGTGGCCGGACAAGAAAAAAAGGGGGGGGGGGGCGCCCCCTGTTAAAATTTTTTTTTTTGTGACAGTGGCCTGGCCACCGTGGCCAGGCCACTGCCGGCCACGGCAGCGGCCGTGGCCGGAGAAGACGGCCACGGTCTTGGCCGTGGCCGGAGGGAAAATATTTAAAAAAATTTTTTTTTATAGAGTGTGGGGGCTTACCTTGGTCGAGAGAAGACGGCGGAGTCGGAGGAGAACGCCGGGGAGCCGGAGCACAGAAGGGAGGCGCCGGAGCAGCGAGGTGGGAGCCGAAAATTTAGAGCACGGCGGCGGCTAGGTCA
>UESW01000685.1:0-25478 GCA_900491605.1 Calamus simplicifolius | reverse complement strand
GCCGTGGTCCGGCCTTGCAGGGTAGGGACCTTAGTTGTGTAAAAGAAAATTTGTTTAGTTATAAATGATTTAAATAGTTGTTATTTACCTTAGTTGTGTAAAAGAAATAATTTATTTATATATTTACTAATGCTAATATAGTTTTATATTGTGGTTTCCTTTAGTGGTTTACCAGAAATTGTATAAGTCGATCAAAATAAGCGGGGCTCGCTCGTGGATGTATGCAAGGATAAAAGATGGCTTGCTTAATCCAGATTTTCTGAATGGATTGGAAGAATTTATTGCATTTGCATGTAGCCAACCTAAATGGATGGATGGATCTAGGATTAAGTGCCCATGCAACTTCCACAGGTATCAGAATAAAGCCTACAGAGATGTTGAAACTGTTAAGGTGCATTTATGTAAAAGGGGTTTGTTCCTGAATACGATGTTTGGTATTGTCATGATGAACTAGAGGAAATTCCAGCAGCTGTGTTGACCCAATTTTTGATTTTGATGATTAACAAAACTATTGAGTATAACATTTGAAGTTACTAATGATTTTGGTTAAGTTTTCAGTTTATGATTTGATTTATTAATCAAAATCACAAGATAAATCAAGTTCTAGTTCGAATCTAATGTTAAGGTAAGATTGCAGACATTAGAGTCGACACATAGAATTGCAGAGTTGACTCTAAAAATGGCACAGAATTTAGAGTCGACACCTGGACTGTTAGAGTCGACTCCAGAGGATTTTTGTGTTGACCCCAAAAAAGTCAGAGATGACTCCAGATTGAGCGGATTGGGGATTTTCAATTTAGAGCCGACTCCAGAAAGTTAGAGTCGACTCCAGATTGTCAGAAACGACTCCAAAACTGTCAGAACGTCTCTAAACTTTTTTTATCCTTTTAAGCCCAATGGCTATTACCCTATTTGGTTCTAATCCTTCTTACACTTGTTTCTAACGGATAGTTTTCAGCTATTTATGGATTAAGAAGGGTCTATAAGAAGGGGTTTTTGTTGTATCCGAAAAAAAGAGAAGGAATACAAGAAGAGAGGAAAAACAGAGAAATAAGAAAACAGAGTAAAATTCATCAGAAAATCAAAAGAGAAAAAAGAGAAGATTCGAAAGGAAAGATTATACTGATTTCTCAACAAAAAGAGAAGGAATACAAGAAGAGAGGAAAAATAGAGAAATAAGAAAAACAAGAGTGAAATTCATCAGAAAATCAAAAGAGAAAAGAGGGAAGATTCGAAAGAAAAGATTATACTGATTTCCTAATAGAAAAGAGAGAGATTCCTATCTTTCTTAGTTCCATTTTGAAGAAATCTCAAAAGAAGAAGCAAGCCCTAGTTTTCTGATCTTCTGAGCTTCAAGATCATACTAAAGGAAGATCCACTCAAGAGAAGAGAAGAAGCAAGCCACCAAGATCTACAAATCAGGCTTTGATTCCTATCTCTTTATCTTTGTTCTATCATTGTATATTTGCTCATTGGAGGAGCTCTTGATTTGTAAAATGTTATTGTTTGCTGGGTCAATCATGGGATTGATTCAGTTGAGACAGTTTGCCTTGTGCAAGCAGTTGCTTGTGATGTAAGGTTGTGTGCTGGTGAGCCTTGAAAACCAGCTAGGTTCGTTGTGCGCCCGGAAAAACAATAAGTTTGAGTTGTGATCTTGTGAAACAACTCTGCTGTAATTAGATTGATTATAGTGTGGACCCAAGAGGTACTTGGGAGTAGATGTAGGTGTAGGTACACCGAACCACTATAAAATTCTTGTGTTTGCAGTGATTGTTTCCTTATCTCTAACTCTCTATCTGTGCATACTCTGTTTTAATTTGTGTACATCTAAGTTTTCACTTCCACTGGGGGATTATTTTTAAAAAGAGTTTAATTTTTGAAAAACCCAATTCACCCCCCCTCTTGGGTTGCTATCTGGACCAACAATTGGTATCAGAGCTAGTGCTCATTTGATTTGATCTAACGATCAAGAGTCAAAGATCCACATGACAGCTCAAGCTGGTTCATCTTTTTTCGAAGGCCAATCTACAAATAGACCACCCTTGTTTAATGGCTTAAACTATGGCTATTGGAAGGCTAGAATGAAAATTTTCATTCAAGCACTTGACTATGATCTATGGAGCATTATAGTCAATGGACCACATACACCCACTACTATAATTAATGGCATGGAGATTCCTAAACTAGAAACGGAATGGGATGAACATGATAAAAAATTGGCACAACTTAATGCCAAGGCTATGAATGTTTTGTACTGCTCATTAGATGCAAATGAATTCAATCGTATATCTATTTGCATTTCTGCTAAGGAAATCTGGGATAGACTTGAGGTTACCCATGAGGGAACAAATCAAGTCAAGGAATCCAAGATTAACATGCTAGTTCATAAGTATGAATTGTTTAAAATGGATGCATGTGAATCTATTTCTGATATGTTTACAAGATTTACATATATAGTTAATGGTTTAAAAAGTCTTGGTAAATCTTATGATAGTTCTGATCTTGTGAAGAAGGTTTTGCATTCCTTGCCTAGGACTTGGGAAGCTAAAGTGACTGCAATACAAGAGGCAAAGGATCTAAGTACCCTACCCCTGGAAGAATTATTGGGATCCTTGATGACTCATGAGCTTCAAGTTAAGCAACATGTTGATGATGATGAGTCAAAGAAGAAGAGGACTATGGCTCTTAAGATTTCTGAATATATGGAAGAGCCTCATGAATCTGAAGATGAAAGTGATGATGAGCACATGGCACTCATCACAAGGAAGTTTAAAAGATTCATGAAGAAGAAGAAGTTTGAAAAGAAAAAGCCCTTTTCTAGAAAAGATGAGGACAAGGGCAAAGAAAAAGAAGTTAGCTGTTTTGAATGCAAGAAGTCGGGTCACTTTAAATCTGAATGCCCACAACTAAAGAAAGGCAACCGGAGATTCAAAAAGAAGGCAATGATGGCCACATGGAGTGATTCGGAAAGCTCAAGTTTGAAAAGGAAGAGAAGAGTAAAATGACCAATCTATGCTTCATGGCGGACAATGATGAGGCAAGTCCGAGTTTTCTTGATGACTTTACTTTCGATGAGTTGCATAGTGCTTTTTATGAATTGATGGATGATTTTGCAAAATTAAGTTCAAAGAACAAAGATCTGAAAAATCAAATGCAAAATCTATCTTTAGAAAATGAAAAGCATGTTGTAGAAAAAGAACTTTTGATGAAAAAAATGAAAGCTTGAAAAATGAAGTTGATATACTTAAACCTATAGTTGATAAATTTACTTTGAGCTCTATCAAACTTAATATGATTTTGGACAATCAAAAAGCTGTTTTTGATAAAGTTGGATTAGGATATAATCCACTTAAAAAACAAAAATCCTTAAAAATATTTTTGTACATGCTGAAAAATCATCAAATACTACTTGTTTTAAATATGGAAACAAAGGACATAAATCTTATATGTGTAAAACTTCACATGATAAAAGGAAGATGATTTGGGTTCCAAAGGAACAATATTTATTGCGCCTAACCATGAAGGACCCAAGAAGGCTTGGGTACCTAAAGTTAATATATGAATATTTTGCAGGAGTGTCTTGCAGCCATCAAACTGAAAAGAAAGTGGTACCTTGATAGTGGTTGCTCAAGACACATGACGGGTGACAAAGATCAATTCATCACCCTTGAATCAAAAAGAGGTGGAGTAGTTACTTTTGGTGATAATGGTCAAGGCCATATCATGGGTATTGGTAAGATTTAAATTACTCCATCTACTCATATTGATAATGTTTTATATGTTGATGGACTTAAGCATAATTTGATAAGTATTAGCCAACTGTGTGATAAAGGTTTCAAAGTTTCCTTTGAAACTTCTATTTGCACTGTTACTAATCCCATTGATAACAGCATTATTCTTGTTGGTAAACGTTATGGCAATGTGTACTTAATTGATTTGAGTAATTTATCTCCAAGTAATCATTGCTTAGTTGCTAATAATGCTAAGATGAATGAGATTGGTTGGCTATGGCATCGTAGATTAGATCATGCAAGCACACACCTAATTTCTAAACTATTGAAAATGGATCTAGTTAAAGGTATTCCTAGCTTAAATTTTGAAAATAATTGAATCTGTGATGCATGTCAATTTAGAAAATAAACAAAAACTTCTTTCAAATCTAAGAATGTTATTTCAACTACTAGGCCACTAGAGCTACTACACATGGACCTTTTTGGACCTACTAGAACCATAAGTCTAGAAGGAAAGAAATAAGGTCTTGTGATAGTAGATGATTACTCTAGATTCACTTGGGTAATATTTTTGGCTCACAAAGATGAGACTTTCTCAATATTCCTGAAATTCGTTAAGAAAGTCACAAATGAGAAAAACACTACCATAGTGTCTATTAGAAGTGATCATGGAACTGAATTTGAAAATCACTTATTTGAAAATTTCTGTTTTGAAAAAGGCATACATCATAATTTTTCAGCACCTAGGACACCACAACAAAATGGAGTTGTAGAAAGAAAGAATATAACTTTAGAAGACATGGCCCGTACCATGCTATGTGAAAGCCAACTTCCAAAATATTTTTGGACGGAAGCTATAAACACAGCATGTTACATCCTAAATAGAGCCCTGATTAGACCTATCCTTAAGAAGACTCCCTATGAACTATGGCATAATAGGAAACCTAATTTTGGTTATTTTCATGCATTTGGTTGTAAATGCTTTATTCATAACAATGGTAAGGACAATCTTGGGAAGTTTGATGCAAAGTCTGATGAAGGTATTTTCCTAGGATATTCTACATCTAGCAAGGCATATAGAGTATTTAATAAGAGAAGCTTAGTTGTAGAAGAACCATTCATATAGTGTTTGATAAGTCTTTAGCATCAAGTTCGGGTAAAATTGAAGATGAGGAAGATACATCTTTGATTGAAAGAGGTATTAAAAAATTAAATGCATCTTTAGATCAAGAACCTGAAGCTAAGGATGATGACTCACCTAAGGATGATGGTATTGATACTGTTCATAATGATAAAGATCTACCTAGAGATTAGAGATATGCTTATGGTCATCCTAAGGACCTAATCATAGGTGATCCATCTCAAGGTGTAAGGACTAGATCATCAATGAGAAATATCAATAATCATCTTGCATTTGTATCTCATATAGAACCCAAAACTATAGAGGAAGCTGAGAAAGATAGTTATTGGATGTTAGCAATGCAGGAAGAGTTAAACCAATTCACTAGGAACCAAGTTTGGACCCTAGTAGACAGACATAGAGACCACCCTATAATAGGATCTAAATGGGTTTTTAGAAATAAATTGGATGAAAATGGCTTGGTGATTAGAAATAAGGCTAAATTAGTTGCAAAGGGATATAATCAGAAAGAATGTATAGATTTTGATGAAACTATTGCACCTGTTGCTAGATTAGAAGCCATTAGGTTATTACTTGCTTTTGCATGCTGCATCAATATCAATTTATTTCAAATGGATGTTAAAAGTGCATTTTTAAATGGTTTTATAAATGGGAAAGTTTATGTTAAACAACCTCCTGGTTTTAAAGATCATGAATTTCCAAACCACGTCTTCAAATTACACAAAGCACTTTATGGTTTAAAGCAAGCACCTAGAGCATGGTATGATAGATTGAGTAAATTTTTGATTGAAAATAATTTTTCTAGAGGAAATGTTGATAAGACTTTGTTTTTAAAAAGAAAAGAAAAGGATTTATTAATTGTTCAAATTTATGTTGATGACATTATATTTGGTGCTACTAATAATCTCCTTTGTCAATAATTTGCTAAGTTAATGCAGGGAGAATTCGAGATGAGCATGATGGGAGAACTCAACTTCTTCCTTGGACTTCAAATCAAACAAGAGAAAGCGATGATTTTCATCAACCAAACAAAATACACAAAGGAAATACTCGAGAAGTTTGGTATGAAATATGCTAAACCTCTTGGTACGCCAATGAGTCCCTCATGCAAGCTGAACAAGGATGAAGAAGGTAAGAAAGTAGATCAGAAGCATTACCGAGGTATGATCGGATCACTTCTTTACTTAACTGCAAGTAGGCCAGATATTATGTTTTCTGTTTGCCTATGTGCAAGATATCAATCTAATCCTAAAGAATCACATTTATTTGCTGTTAAAAGAATCTTTAGATACTTAAATGGAACTAAAAATGTAGGATTATGATATTTTAGAGACTCAACTTTGAAGTTGATTGCTTATTCTGATTCTGATTATGCTGGTTGTAAATTAGATAGGAAGAGTATAAGTTGTTGGCCCAGATAGCAACCCAAGAGGGGGGGGGGGTGAATTGGGTTCTTAAAAATTTTAGCCCCTTTTTAAATAGTTAGTTTGCTTGAGATTAATGAGGGTGAATGCAAGATAACTATAAAGTGCAGTGAGTAAGATAGAGATAGATAAAGAGACAATAAGACACTGCAAACACAAAAGATTTTATAGTGGTTCGGTGTATCCAACACCTACGTCCACTCCCAAGATTCACTTGGGTCCACACTATAATCTCTCTAGATTACAGCCGAGTTATTTTTAAAGCTTACAACTCAAACTTGTTGTTTTACCGGGTGCACAACGAACCCAGCTGGTTTTACTTGGGCTTACCAGCACAAAACCCTACACGTTGTTTTTCACGGGCTCACAACTAACCCAAGCTTAAACAAGCTTTAAACCGAGGTAAAACTACCTCCTCTAGTTCAATCCCCCAGATTGAACTAGCCAAATATAAGATGAGATTTGTTTGTGAATACAAAGCTCCTCAATGAGCAAATATACAAATTAAAGAATAAGGTTTAGAAAAGCCTGATTTGTAGATAGGTTGGCTTTTGATCTTTTCTTCTTTTCTTCTTTTCTTCTTCTCCTTGCTGGATTGAATCAAGCCTCAGCTCCGATTCTTCGTGGTTGAAGCAGTGAGAAGGGACGAAAAGCAAGAACCGAATCTCCTTTCTTCAAGTTGGGAAATCCTCCAAGACTTTGATTTTGAAGCGCTTTGGATTCCTCTTGAGGCTTTTGGAGTGGAGTGGATTTGAGCTAGAAGGTTTTCCTTTCAAGATTCAAGCTCTCAGATTTTTGAAATGGGATTTGTCTATCTCAGATTTTCAGATTTTTCGTTCTTTTCTCTCTTTTTTTTTTGAACAATAGACTCCCCTTTTATAGATTTCTTTTACACCTCTTTTGGAATAAAACTATCCGTTGGAGTGTACCTTCTATCAAAATATATCCGTTAGAAATGAGTAAAAATAGAAAAGTTACCGTTAGAGCTGATCTGGCAACTTCGTTTTTCGTTCCAGGTGGGTTGGAGTCGACTCTAACTTTTCTGGAGTCGGCTCTAGCTCGAGGCGATTTAAAATGATATTTCCGGAGTCGTCTCTGGCTTTTCTGGGGTCGACAAGATGCTTTTCCGGAGTCGACTCTAACTTACCCGGAGTCGACTCTAGGTTGGAGCCAGAAAAATCGACTTTCTGCTCCGTCTGTGAGAGTCGACTCTCACAGTCTCGGAGTCGACTCTAATGGCCGTGCCAGTTCCGGAGTCGGCTCTGTGATTCTCGGAGTCGACTCTAATGTCTGCAATTCTTACCTAGACATTAGATTCGATCCAGAACACATTGTAACACTTGATTTTGATCTTTCAATAGTCTTATAGGCTGAAACACTAAATCAAAATCATTAGAGCCTTCAAAAATTATACTCACATAGTTTTGTTAATCATCAAAATCATCAATTGGGTCAACAATCTCCCCCTTTTTGATGATAACAAAAACTTTGAGTATATGCATTCAAACATTCAATCAAATTAAGGATTATAGTCATTTTAACTTTAAACCATTGAAATTAAGGTTTTGATGCCAATGTTCAATGTAAACTTTTAAAATTGTACATCCATTGAATTATTAAACTTAATGTGCATAAGATTGTAAATGAGCTTTTTGTTAAGCTCCCCCTGCATTGAGTAGCTCCTCTTATATATAACATCAAATTGTAACAGATTAATCATTTCAATTCATTTTTGCATAAACAATTAATTCTCCCTTCTCCCCCTTTCTTTCTTTCTTTATGCATATATAATCTTTTCTTTCTTTGCATATACACAACTATCTCTCCCCCTTTTTTGTTATAAGCAATAAGGAGAGTAAAAAAAAATTTATAATCTCAATAAAGCATAGGAATCCAATCAATCAAAATTTGAAAAAGTGAAATTGTATTTCATATGCAAGAACCATTACATCAGTTGATTCATTTACATTTCAAAATGAAATACATTGGATAATCAAAACTTCCTAAGTACAAGCTATTAAACTCTAAAACAAGATCAAATATGCTTGAATACAATTTTCTTTAGATGACCTATTATCTCCATTACATCATCTTTTTGTGACTTCTTAAAATTTTCAAGGCAGGCTTCGATTTGAGAGACTGCAAGGTCAATATCCTTCTTCAATTGACCCGTTGCATGAACATACGATCCTGATCCATCGGCAATGCCTTCCATCCTTTCGAAGATCTTGTGAAGCTCAGCTCCAAAGGATTCACAGAACTGCCTAAGGTAAAGGATAGCATGTCCAGTCTCGAATTTAATTCTTCTTTTAACTGATTAAAGTCTTCTTTCAATTGATTAATTTCATTTGACCTGTGACTGTCATACTCAGCAAGTAAGCTTCTTAACTGATCAAGTTGTTCATTAGAAAATCCTCCAGAATTTGTTATAGGCTGATGTGGAGGTGATGGAATAGAACTTGGTCCGGCCTCCGAAGGTCCAGCAGACGAAGGTCCCGCAAAAGATGAATCAGGGACTGATGGTCCCGCAGTAGATGGTCCCGGATTTCTTCTAGTCTGGTTCCCTCTGCACCATCCCTATCTGTTCTTTCCTCTCTCCTCATCCAAACACCATTAACTTTCTTAAATCCCATTCTGTGAATAGTAGAAATGCTGTAATAATCAGTGTGTCTCAGTTTTCTTAAAGGTTCGTTTTCCATTATGAGTACACCCTGGCTTCTAAAAACTAGTGTCAGAATCATTCCGTAGGGTAGAGTTGATCTTTTCTTAGTGGCTGCCTCTGCCATGTATCCTATCATCATGCCAGCTAAATTGACTGGCCTTCCAGTTATAATGCAGTCCATCATCAGAACGTCTCGCTCCGAGACATACTCAAATCTCCCTATTTTTGGAAATAAGATTCTACCACATATATTATGCAATAATCTGAGTTCTAGGTTTAACTGATTTGCAAAGATCTCTTCGAACTCAGTCACATCTCTTCCTAGCATCCTTGATAGTGCACCACTTCTGTCATTAAGTTGACATTCCAATAAACCAACAGTGGGCATTTCTAAAAGGGTTCCAAGAATTTCAGTTGTTACCATAACCCTAGTTCCTCTCACTGTGCTAATCAATCCTCCTTCTCCTCTGCTTAATCCATTATAAAATTCTCTTACCAATGCTGGATATGTGGGTAAGTCTAGTGAGCACACTTTCTCCCATCCCATATCCCTTAAATTTCGTCCAATAGAGAAACCCTCCGATTCAAATAAATCAAAATTAACTTTCCTCCCAGTGGTAATGGTCTTACCAGCTAATTGATCAACCTTAGGAGATGAGGGTGAAGGTGGAGAATCCTCTTGAGTGGCCGAAGAGGAAGAAGGCGATGGTTGCCTTCGAATCGTGCGTCTTCTCGTTGGAACGGATGCTCCAGCGACGAATCCGCGCCTCTTTGGTGCCATTGAGAAGATTGGAAGCTTAATCAAGGGTTTTGAGTGGATTTGGGGAAGTTGGAAAAATTTTGGAGTTCTTAGGAACGGTTTAGGAGACGATTGGAATGATTGGGGGTCGACTCCGCCTTTTTATTTTTGACCTAACTCGACTTAGAGTCGACTCCCGAAAACTGGGTGTCGGCTCCGAGCCAGAAAGTCTGTCAGCGCTCGTATTAGAGTCGGCTCCACAAAAGCCAGAGTCGGCTCTAATCACTTAGACAGAAAATCAAAAACTCAGGTGTCGACTCCGCAAACTGTCAGAGTCGACTCTAACAGTTTCAGAGATAAAAAATTGAGTTTCAACGATTTGAAACTATTCAAATTAATCATCAAATTATAGATTTAAGTTCTTTAGCAATTGGGGAAACAGTGAATCAAGATCTAGATAGATTTCCTTATTGAAATATCAAGATTTTTCAAGAAAATGATGAAATCTAGATAGATGTCCTTAAGAGTTTCAGAAAACTATTCCAAAGGATCACAAACTCCTAATTCTCCTCTAAGATAACAAAATCTTTCTTCACTTAAGGGTTTTGTTAATATATCTGCAAGTTGTTCTTCAGTATTCACATAATCAAGACAAATTTCATTATTGGCTACATGTTCTCTTATAAAGTGATATCGTATTTCAATGTGCTTTGTTCTTGAATGTTGAATTGGATTTTTAGTAAGATTTATTGCACTTGTATTATCACATCTTATGGGTGTCTTATCAAGTGTGATACCATAGTCTTCAAGTTGTCTCTTAATCCATAGGATTTGAGCACAGCAACTTCCAGCTGCAACATATTCTGCTTCCGCAGTAGATAATGCAACCGAATTTTGCTTTTTGCTAAACCATGAGATTAAGTTACTTCCTAAAAATTGGCATGCACCACTTGTGCTTTTTCTATCTAACTTGCATCCGGCATAATCAGAATCTGAGTATGCAATTAGATTTAATGTGGAATCTCTAGAATACCATAAACCTACATTTTTTGTTCCACTTAAGTATCTTAGTATTCTTTTAACAGCTATTAAGTGTGATTCTTTAGGTTCTGATTGAAATCTAGCACATAGACATACAGAAAACATAATATCTGGTCTACTTGCTGTTAAATAAAGAAGGGATCCGATTATACCTCGATAATACTTCTGATCAACCTTTTTACCTTCTTCATCTTTGTCCAGCTTGCATGAAGGACTCATTGGTGTTCCGAGGGGTTTAATTGATTCCATACCAAATTTCTTTAGAATCTCTCTTGTGTACTTTGTTTGGTTGATAAAGATACCCTCTTTGCTTTGTTTGATTTGGAGTCCAAGGAAGAAGTTGAGTTCTCCCATCATGCTCATCTCGAATTCTCCCTGCATTAACTTAGCAAATTCTTGACATAGAGAATCGTTAGTAGCACCAAAAACAATGTCATCAACATATATTTGTACTACAAGTAAATCTTTACTTTTTCTTTTCAAAAATAGTGTTTTATCAACATTTCCTCTTGTGAAATCATTTTCAATTAAGAATTTACTTAACCTATCATACCAAGCTCTAGGTGCTTGTTTCAAACCATATAATGCTTTGTGTAACTTAAAAACGTGATTTGTAAATTCAGAAAGGTAAATGGTATTTGGATAAAGAAAGAACAGGAGGCCAGAGCAGAGGACATCCCTGACCCATCTGTTGTGGGACTATCTACAGTTGGACCTTCTGAGGTTGGACCAAGCACATACTCTTCACCTCCACCTCAGACATCATTTATATCTGGAAGATTTTCAGATGTGCAGATTAGTCAGCTCAGAGCATTATTAGCTGAGTATGACAGTCAGAGGAGAGATGAGATTAGTCAGATGAGAGATGACATCAGATAGTTTAAGGAGGAGATCAATTCCAGACTTGACTTGATTTCATTTTCCATTAGCCGCTCTGCAGAGTCCCTTAGTACTGAGCTTCATAAGACTTTTGAAAGGCTGGAAGGGATCGCAGATGGATCTAGAGCTTATCTAGATTCTACTGGACAATTAAAGAAAGATATAGACCTTGCTGTTGCTCAAATTGAGGGTTGTCTTGAGGCTTTAAGACATCACAGAAAGATGAGATTATGGAACTGATAAGTCATCTGAAGAAAATTGTCTACAAACATGTTTGATTGACCTTCTATTTCCTATAGTGATACCCTATCTAAGCCTATCCTACCCTAACCTATTAGAAACCTAAGATTAGCTTTTCATATTCTAGTTTGTATCTTAGGATTTCTAGTTTACTATACTTTGTTAGCCTGTATCTAGGAATTTCTAATTGATATGGTACTTTACTGTGAATGTATTTTAATAGACACATGTAATGCATCTTGAATTGAAATACAATTATGAAGTTTACTATCTCTATGATTTAATGAACCAATAACCTCGCTCTGATAACCTACATTATTGTCTTTAAACTCACCTTATTGCTGATAACAAAAAAGGGGGAGAGAAATTTGTATATGCATAAAGGAGAGAGAGAAAGAAAATAGGGAGAGAGAATGAAAGAATATAAGATTTCAATATGTTTTAATCAATTGTCATATATCAAAAGGGGGAGAGAAATTTTGAGATGGAGAGAATTTATAAATTCTAATCAATTGGTATTAAATCGATTTCAGTTTATTTACATGTACCTTGCATAGGGGAGTTATTTAATGCAGGGGGAGCTTAATGATTTTCTGTGTAAAGTTAAATCATCTTGATTGCTGTTTATAATAGAACTCAAGTATGTTTCTAAAGTTCATTTTGAAACTTGGCATCAAATTATTTGTTAGGAAGCTTTAAAGCTTTAACAATGTCTATAACGCTTATTTCAAATGAATCTTTAATGCATATACTCAAAGTTTTTGTCATCATCAAAAAGGAAAGATTATTGACCCAATTATTGATTTTGATGATTAACAAAACTATTTGAGTATAACATTTGAAGTTACTAATGATTTTGGTTAAGTTTTCAGTTTATGATTTAATTTATTAATCAAAATCACAAGACAAATCAAGTTCTAGTTCAAATCTAATGTCAAGGTAAGATTGCAGATATTAGAGTCGACACATGGAATCGCAGAGTCAACTCTAAAAATTGGTACAAAATTTAGAGTCGACACCTGGACTATTAGAGCCGACTCCAACAGAAAAGATAGAACGATGGTTTTTCTGGTCATGTCTTAGAATCGACACCTGGACTGCTAGAGTCAACTCCAAAGGATTTTTATGTCGACCCCAGAAAAGTCAGAGACGACTCTAGATCGAGCGGATTGGGGATTTTTGATTTAGAGCCGACTCCAAAAAAGTTAGAGTCGACTCCAGATTGTCAGAAACGACTCCAAAAATGTCAGAATGTCTCTAAACTTTATTTTTATCCTTTTAAGCCCAATGGCTATTACCCTATTTGGTTCTAATCCTTCTTACACTTGTTTCTAACGGATAGTTTTCAGCTATTTATGGATTAAGAAGGGTCTATAAGAAGGGGTTTTTGTTGTATCTGAAAAAAAGAGAGAGAAGGAATACAAGAAGAGAGGAAAAACAGAGAAATAAGAAAACAAGAGTGAAATTCATCAGAAAATCAAAAGAGAAAAGAGGGAAGTTTTGAAAGGAAAGATTATACTGATTTTCCAACAAAAAGAGAGAAGGAATACAAGAAGAGAGGAAAAATAGAGAAATAAGAAAAACAAGAGTGGAATTCATCAGAAAATCAAAAGAGAAAGAGGGAAGATTCGAAAGGAAAGATTATATTGATTTCCCAACAAAAAAGAGAGAGATTCCTAGCTTTCTTAGTTCCATTTTGAAGAAATCTCAAAAGAAGAAGCAAGCCCTAGTTTTCTGATCTTTTGAGTTTCAAGAGCATACTAAAGGAAGATCCACTCAAGAGAAGAGAAGAAGATAGCCACCAAGATCTGCAAATCAGGCTTTGATTCCTATCTCTTTATCTTTGTTCTATCATTTTATATTTGCTCATTGGAGGAGCTCTTGATTTGTAAAACGTTATTGTTTGCTGGGTCAATCAGGGAATTGATTCAGTTGAGGCAGTTTACCTTGTGCAAGCAGTTGCTTGTGTTGTAAGGTTGTGTGCTGGTGAGCCTTGAAAACCAGCTGGGTTCGTTGTGCATCCGGGAAAACAATAAGTTTGAGTTGTGATCTTGTGAAATAACTCTGCTGTAATCATATTGATTATAGTGTGGACCCAAGAGGTACTTGGGAGTGGATGTAGGTGTAGGTACACCGAACCACTATAAAATTCTTGTGTTTGCAGTATTGTTTCCTTGTCTCTAACTCTATATTTGTGCATACTCTGTTTTAATTTGTGTACATCTAAGTTTTCACTTCCGTTGGGGGATTGTTTTTTAAAAAGAGTTTAATTTTGAAAAACCCAATTCACCCCCCCTCTTGGGTTGCTATCTGGACCAACAAGCTGTTACAAGCCAACAAGTGTCAATTCTCGTAGACGAACCATTTGTGAATTTAAATACATATGAAGAAATGGTGATGAATGCATCGGGTAATGAATTCAATCAGAATACATTTATGGAAGAACCAAATCTAGATGCACAATAATTTTATGATATATTGCATGCTGCAAATCAAGAATTGTATCCTGATTGTAAGGGTCATTCCCAGTTGTCTACAGCTGCTCGGTTATTGAATATTAAGGCAGAACATCAATTATCAGAAAAGGCATTCAATTCTGTAGCTGGGTTAATCTAGGAAATTTTTCCAAATGATAATGTTGTAGCAGACAGTTTTTACTCAACGAAGAAGTTGTTCGTGGGCTTGGGCTCCCAGTTAATAAGATCGATTGTTGCTTGAACAATTGTATGATATATTGGGGTGAAGACTCAGAGCTAAGATGATGTAAGATTTGTGGGCAATCAAGGTACAAAAACGGCGAAGGGGGAGCTAGTACAAGTAGGAGGAAAAGTGTGCCTTACAAGAGGATGCATTACTTTCCTCTTACTCCATGCCTGCAGAGATTATACAGATATGAGGCTATAGCTGCTGATATGAGATGACATACCGAACATGAATCTAAAGACGATGAAATGCGGCATCCATCAGATTCAAAAGCTTGAAAGCATTTCAATGAAAATCATCATGAGTTCGCTAAAGATATAAGGAATGTGAGATTAGGTCTTTGTACCGATGGCTTCCAACTATTTGGTCAAGTGGGGCAATAGTATTCATGTTGGCCTGTGATACTGACTGTATATAACCTTCCTTAATGGAAGTGTATGAAAGATACTACAATGTTTTTGACAGTTTTGGTTCCAGGACCATCAAATCCAAAGAAAAAGATTGATGTCTTCTTGCAACCGTTGGTGGCCGAATTGAAAATATTGTGGGAAACAGGAGTCATAGCCTACGACATTTCTATTAAATGGAATTTCATCATAAGAGCTGCTTTGATGTGGATATAAGTGACTTTTCGGCATATGCAATGTTGTCTGGTTGGAGCACTGTTGGACGTTTGGCATGCCCTCATTGCATGTATGATTCGGATGCATTTACATTGCAGAAGAGTGGTAAGCAGTTATGGTTTGATAATCATAAGAAGTTCTTGCCTCCAAATCATCCTTACAGGCATAACTTGAACGCCTTCCGGAAGAACAAAGCAGTCACAAAATTCATCGAACCGGTTAGGTCCGGCATGGATATATTTGATACTATAGAGCATTTGGGGTTGAGGTATGCTTAGGAACTAGATGCAGATAGAATAAATGGCAGTATATGTAAAGAACATAACTGGAAGAAGCGGAGTATATTTTGGGATTTGCCGTATTGGAGCACAAATCTCATCCGACACAACTTGGATGTTATGCATATCGAGAAAAATTTCTTTGATAACATATTTAACATGGTGCTAAACATCCCGGGAAAAACCAAAGACACGCAAAGTCAAGAGAAGAACTTAATCAGTATTGTAGAAGAGGTAATTTGAGGAAGAGTGCAGATGAGACCTATCCTAATGCCTGTTACACTCTTGACAAAAATTCACGAGAAGTTTTAAGTAACTGGGTTAGAGGGTTAAAATTTCAGATGGTTATGCTTCAAATATCGGTAGGTGTGTGGACATGGATAAGCTCAAGTTGTTCGGCATGAAGAGTCACCATTGCCATATTTTCATGTAACGGTTATTGCCTATAGCTTTTTGTGAGTTGCTTCCGCACCATGTCTGGAAGGCATTGATGGAGCTCAGCTTATTCTTCAAGGAGTTATCTGCCGCAGTCATTACTTCTGCATCCATGGCAAGGCTTGAGAAGGAAATTCCAATTATTTTATGCAAGCTGGAGTGAATATTTCCTTCCAGTTTTTTTGACTCAATGGAGGATTTACCGGTTCACTTGTGATATGAAGCGAGCATAGCTGGTCCCGTATAGTATCGCTGGATGTATCCTTTCGAGAGGTAAAATATATATACATCATTAAGACATATTGACATTTCAAATATTATTTCATTGCGAGAAAATTGGTTTATTTTTTTCTCACCTTTACATATAGGTACCTTAAGAAGTTAAAAAATAATGTGCGTAATAAGGCAAGGGTTGAAGGTTCTATATGCAATGCACACTTGTTCGAAGAAGTTTCAGCTTTTGCCTCGCATTACTTTGAGGGTCACGTCCGCACAAGGAGCCAAAATCTTGGTCGTAATGATGACATATGTATGGACGAAGGAGAACCTAATGACGATAGAATATCAGTTTTTAAAGGTATGGACCGTTCATTTGGGGGGCAGAAGTCAAGAAATCTTAGCGATATGGAGTATAATGCAGCACATTATTACATCCTAATGAACTGTAGAGAAGTCGATCCATACATTGAGTAAGTATATACTTCAATGCTTAATTGAAACTTCTAATTTAAATTGCAATATACCATAATATTTAATTACTAACAGAAGTTTTAATCCTTATCATCCCATAAGGATATATTGTGATAGACAACAACAGATGAATTTCGACATCAGTCAACTTGCCATTGGGCAGAAGTTAGAAACGGAGTTCGCTTACTGGTTTTATGAATTTGTGAGTAGTATCACTCAATCAATTTTAATAATGCTTTTATTTTTCGAATTGGTTGTGAATAGCTTATTAATTTATAGGTAAACGGTCAATGGTTCACAACCGACAATATTTTTATTAAATGTCTATCGCAATGGCCATTGAAGACCGTAACAACTCTACTGGCTATTTTGTTAATGGGTACAAATTTCAGATTGAACGACTAACAGCTTCAAGAGGCACGCAGAACTAAGGCATGTGTGTTAAAGGAGAAAGTGTTGGAGCAAATATATAGGATTATTACCGAAAGTTAGTAGAGGTGGTTGAAGTTGAAAATCCCGTTAGCCTATGAAACGAACCGTATTGTTTTGTTGCGATTGGTTCGATCCGACAGTTCCTGTGGGCAAAAGGGTTCATAACGACTACAATCTAGTTGAAGTGAACCATCGACGAAGATTGTAGAAATATGAACCATTCATCCTTGCATCCCAGCTCAGCAAGTGTTTTACTGTGGATATCCAAGTTTGCGCAATGACAAGCGAGATTGATGGGCTGTTTTAAAATTGTCCCATATTCAACAATCGTATTAGACAAGAGTTCATCAAGTCAATCAGCCGAGTGCCCTGCATTTCAAGAGGATAAGATGGAAATACATGCAATTGAGGACGATAAGGGCTCTGAAACATCACTTAGAGATCCAAATGGTGATGTCCAAGAAATTGCGGATGCAAATGTTCGTTTCCTTCGATGATAATGAAACTGAATCACAGTCCGATACGCATCAGATGTTGAACCAACATTTACGAAACAAATGATACCGATTAAACATAGAGGTTTTTTAAATTTAATTTATTTTATAAATGTTATATTTTTACATATTCAATCATTATCATAATTACATTCATGAATCTTTAGTATTTTCAGTATGACGGGCCGAGGTAGATCTATCGGTGACAGATGAGTGAGCAGGGACGTAGCCCTGCTGCATAGATCCCATGAGCTTTGGAGATGGAGAGTTCGGATCTCCACACATCACATAGCCTCCGATCTCTCCAGCCATCGGTGGTGATCCCGCATTAGTATTATCCTCCAGCCGATCGACATACCTCTGAGAGTTCTTCCACCGTCGGCCGCACCGTACTTGGACTGGATGCTCATGGGCTGTAAGTATATACTAATTGTAAATATATTTATTTTTAAGTCAATTACTTATAAACATGTATTTTTTTAACAGATTTATTGAGCAGCATCATGTATCAAGCCAGATCAGCTCATATTTTAAAGGCATGCTGATCCCAGTGGCTACGATTGGCGCCATGTATCTGCACCATGAGGGAGTTTTATTTTTCAGAGTTTCAGATAAACTTATTAAATACAATTTATTACTGATATAAAATTTCTTAATCTTAATAAATTCTGAAACTAACTGTTTATTTCAATACAAAAAAGTGTATATACGTGGGACCCTGCCATCCATGATGCCATTAGGGCAGCATGGGATGCTTTACGGCACGCGATACCGACATGCTTCATTGTTGGAGGGCATCGGTGAGCGTCCTGCGCATGTGCTAGAGGGTATTTGGTACGAGTGGCAGCAATGTGGCAGCTGATGGCTGCGCAGGAGGTCCGCATCAGCCAGCATGAACCGCCGATCCGAGAGGGGCGGTCCTGGCACGGGTCTCTCCTGCCACACTGCGGGGTCCATTTCGATTCAGAGCAGACGTCGTATGGTAAGAAAAATAAATAATTTAATTACTAATTTAGTTATTTACAAATACTTACATTTATATCATTTTTCTGTTGTTGTAGTCTGAGCAGGAGGGCGGAGATCCTGGTGAGTTTCATCTATTCAGGGCGACACACACAGAGGACGGTTCCTGGTCGATATACGATCACGGAAGGTTACGGTAAGAAATTAGATTTATATTGTATCTATTTAATTTCTAAAATTTTATTTAGAGAAATTTATTGATTCATTTATTATTGATTTTATAATTCAAAGGTACGAGTCGAGAAGCTTCAGTCCCAGGCATCGCAGGTCGACTCCATTAATGGGGGACCGCCCGTCGAACTCTCAGCAGAGGAGAGTCGACGTGTGTTTTTGGAGGCTGTTGGTGCCCAGCCGAGACCGCAGGGTCTATGGTCTGGGCACTAGAGCTTTGCATATTTTTCCCATCAGGCCTTCAGTTTGCGCTATTCTGACGATATTCCTATGAGCGTTTAGATGACATTCGAAGATCTATTACGGAGGAGGTTGATGTTCGATGGGACGTTCGGCAGGAGATTCAGCAGGAGTTCGACCAGCGCACAGAAGGCCTTCAGCAAGAGCTCTTGACATAAGAAGCAGATACGTCAGATGCAAGATTTGATTAGCCGCATGTCGCAGGGTTTCAGCCACCACGTGATCGTGATAGTGCGGATTCTTGATGTATTTTTTTCTTTACTTTTTATGTTTTGTACATGGAAAACTTTAAAATTTTAATATATTAATTATTTTTGGAAATTTAATGATGAATGTTTTGATCAATATTAGTGTTTCGATCAATATTTTAAAATTTAACCATTTTAATTTTTAATATTTTATTTATATTTTTTAAAAAAATTAATTAGCGATGCATTAGCGACTAAAATTGCATCGCTAATATTTCTAAAATATTATTATTAAATATTACGATGCAAGGACCTGGCGTCGCAATATTGCGACGCATTCTATTGCATCGCTGGGCATCGCTATTTAGCGCAATTGCGATAAAATTCATTCTGTGATGAGACTTGTAGCGATGCCATAATTGCATCGCTAATGCGTCACTAAAGCCAGTTTAGCGACGCATTAGTGACATTTTGGCGTCGCTAAAACTAATTTCTGTTGTAGTGATGTAGTTTTTACTTGTTTAAGTCCCGAGCTTGATATAATTTCTTGATACAAAAACTAATGGCAAATATTTTAAATTTAGATTAGTAGAACTAGTGAATTTAAATCCAATCATAATTAATAATGAATCTTACTATATAGAGATATTATTATGGTCGAATGGTTTCTAAATTATATGATTTTTGATAATAAATAGAATAGAGATAATAGATCATGACCAATGGTTCAAATTGTTAATATCGAATCATCGACATATGAAATCTATTATATGTGGAGTTGTGTGACTTCTTACATATGAACTCCATTATATGTGAGTGTCGAAAGAGATTATCATAATGTCCTAAGTAAATAAATAATTTCATAAGAGTTAATCTAAAATTCAAAGTATGTGCGAGCATGAGCAAAATAATTTCATAAGAGTTAAACAAGATGATTTTTCTTTCAAAAAAAGTGTACATCAAGGAAAAGAAATTTATTTATTTTTCCCAATCTATGGCTCAAAACTCCATGAACCATATTATTACATATTTTACTGGGGCTCATGTTTATTCATTGCCCCAGAGAGAATAACTTTTCTCTAAGTATTTACCTAAGAAAAGTTCTAAGAAAGGTTTGGTTACATTTAGTTATAGGTCTTTTTTTAGGTGAGGACCATCCTCCTTTTCTGAGTTACTGGGTAGCTAAGTTAGCTTCTATGGTTGCTTTGATTATATATTGTTTTAGTATAGCAAAATACTATCCTTTTCTAAAATTTATGCCTAAAAATTAATTAGTTATCAACCAATTATAATAAAAATTTTGATAACATTATATGGGCCAAGATTTAGTGATATCTTCATCCCAATAAGTCTTATAATTAGCTACTTATCAATCATGCATGAGGTCATTTGTAGATAGGTTTTTGCTATAATTGAAACCCTCACTTCTTATCAATAATGAGATACCAATGTCAATGAAACTTAATAAAAATAACTTCATCTTATAATATTACATTTTCTCTACATCGATAAGAACAACCAAATTATGAGATTCTCATCAATTTACTTAGTTTTTTCTTATACTCTTAGAGTAAAAAGTTACACTTGATGCTCCAAGTATGGTACTCAAAGAGGTGCATGGGATATTGCTATGCTCAAAGAAGAGAGTTCATATTTGATGTCTTCACATGCCTTCTATTTTGCTTATTTTTGTTTGAAGTCAATTGACTTGGATTTATTATTATTTATAAAAGGGTTTCTTTGGTGGGACGCGTCAATACTTTCCACTACTTCTATTAGTATTTATATTATATATTTTGTATCATGTTCCTATCTCATATATTCTAAGGATTTTTGTTGCTTGCCATATATGGGCTTGCATTTTGTATAAGTCTAATGAGTTTGTTTTAGTTATTCTTTGAATTCTACCTATTAGCTTGTTAACATAAAGATTTACCAACATTGAAGATCTTTTTCATATATATTGCTTTTTTAATCATTCTTTCATTTTTTTTATATATATTTTAAAAAAAAGGCAATAAGGGTTTTTTTGAGTCTATCCCATTTGTCCATAAATGAATTATTTGATTCACAAACCTATTGAGCCTGATGTGGTGCTCCCAAGGCCCAAGAGACCATGAAAAGGCCAAGATTCACATTTCATGAGGCATCATGGAGGGTTCTAGTCTTCTAGAGTTGTTTTCAACTTTAGGTTATCTCAAGGTGCATGTTGGGCTATGGGCTTTGAGGGCCTAACTTGTATTAGGCTAGGTATAAGTCCAAGAGCTTTTTGAGATTGAGTCAAGTCATGAGTGTACATGAGCTTGAGGTAAACTTAATCTCATTGGGTTAACCATTGAAGTTTTTCTGAGTCAGGATCAAGCCAGCTTGGCTATATATTTAAATCTTAAATCTTAGGGTTTGTGTAAGAAATGCAATAGACTCTTTTCTCCGAAGAAAAAAGAGTTTTTCTCTTTTTCCTCACCCTAGCCATCACCCATTCTCTCTCTAAACGCTTAAGAAATCCTAAAGTACCACCTCTCTTCTCCCATGCGCAGCTCTCTAGAGCATTTTCTCTCTCTAGGATATTTTTCTCTCTCTAGAATGTGAAGATGGATCCCTCTCTCTTGCTTTGCCCTAAGCTTTCTCTCTTTTTTAGTACTATTTTCTCTTTCTAAGCATGATGAGGCATCATTTTCTCTCTCTAATGGTACATTCTCTCTCCTTCATGTTTCTCTCTCTAGTTGGGCATCTTCTCTTTTATTCGCATGACCTTTTCTCCCTCTAAAAGGTTAGGAGGCATGAGATTTGATGGGATGCTACTTTCTCTCTCTTAGGCATCCCTTTCTATCTCTAGATGTATGCTCATATTTTTTCTCTCTATGCATTCTTTTTCTTAGGGATTCTTTCTCTCTCTTGCGTGGGACCTAGGTGATTATCCTTTCTCTCTCTTAAGTGCCAAAACTTGGTCTAGATTTGAGAATTTTTCACAGTGGTTGGTCCAAGCATAACTAATTTTTCATAATAATTAGTATCAGAACTGATCCATTGCACAATAATTAATATCAGAACTGATCCGTTGCACAATAATTGGTATCAGAGCTCGGTTTGTGAGGAGGAAGGAGAGCAGATCGGGATTAAAGATCTTCAAAGGGCTGAAAAAAATAACTAGGCCCCATCAAGGTATTTCTTAAATTCTTGAATTTTTGCTATATTTTTTGTGTTAGATCTAGCTACGAGTAGCAGCATCATGGTAGATTTTAAGAAGTTTGAGAAAGGAGAGTTTTTCTATGTGTAAAGTTCGGGTAGAAGATCTTCTGGTGCAGCATGAGTTAGATCTAGCATTGGAAGAATGACTAAATGGGATGTCAAACAGGCAATGAATGTTTTTAAAGAAATGGACATGTTCAGCGATTAAATGTACTTGGCTAATTAAGTCTTCTATTCAGTATTGAAGGAGAAGACCCTTAAGGGACTCTGATTGAAGTTGCATACTCTTTACATAGAGACATGTACAAAAGCTGATGCTGAAGAAGCGCCTTTATAGCCTTCAAATGGCAGAGGGTGGAGATGTGGTGGGCCACATTCAGGTGTTTGACTAGATTAGCAATGAGTTGCTAAATGTTGAGGCAAAGATAGAGGAGGAAGACAAGTCTTTGCTGCTATTATGTTCACTGCCCTCTTCTTATGATCCATTGGTCATGATCCTGCTCTACATGAAAGGGACTTTATATTATGAGAACATAGTCTTAGTGCTAGACACGAATGCACAAAGAAAGAGGATGACCAAGGAAGGAGTTCCATAGAAGAGTTTGTCTATGGAGAAAAGGTCTAAAAGAGGTGGGGACAGGATCAAGCAAAAGGGACGGTCAAAGTCCAGGAAGGGCAGGAGAGAAGCCAAGTGTTTCAATATGGTGATGTTGGACATTACAAGAGGGATTGCCCTAAGTGAAAGAGTTAGAAAGGAGAAAAAGAAGGATCTAAATCTTTGAGTACAATTGCTAATCAGGAGGTGAAGAAAGACCTTTTGGTGGTATCAGATGGTCACAGGCACAACAAAGAAGCATGGACCCTTAACTAGTCTGTTCACATCACTACATACCAAATCGGTCTTGGTTCAGTACATACACCGAGGTTGATGAGGGGTATGTGACTCTTAGATATGATCACCCTTGCAAGATAGCTTGTATTAACACAATGAGGATAAAGATGTTTGATGGGATAGTGCAAACTCTCATTAGTATGAAGCATATCCCAGAGTTTAAGAAGAATCTAGTGTTACTGAGGTATCTAGAGCGGAGTGGATATAGCTTCAGCAGTCATGCCAGGAGTGAAGTTCTAAATACTCCAATGGAGCTATGGTAGTGATGAGAGGAGAAGGCTGAAGAATAACCTCTATAGAATGGATGGCTCTGCAGTGACGGAAAGATCTGAGGCAGCAGCTGTGGTACAGGATCCTCGGAAATATACAAGATGTGGCATTACTACCTAGGCCATATGGAAGATAGGGGATTAAAGGACTTGTGCAAGAGGGGGTTGATTCCATATCTGAGTGGTAGTGATATGAAAATCTATGAGCCATGTCAGATAAAAAACTAAAAGAGAGTTCAGTTCGTAGTAGCATAGCCAAAAGTGCAATACCTTTGGAACTGGTACACACAGATGTATGGGGACTAGCCCCAGTTTTAGCTAGAAATGGGGCAAAATACTTCTTGACCCTGATAGATAATTTCTCAAGGAAGGTTTGAGTCTGCTTCATGAGAGAGAAATCAAAAATCTTCATCAGATTCAAAGTTTAAAAGGCTAAGGTGTAAAAGGAATAAGGTTGCAGTGTAAAGTATATAAGGTCAGACAATGGCAAGGAGTAGGGCATCAAAAGGCACTTCTTAATGAAAAAAATTTTTCAACAAAATGGATGGTCAAAAGAATGAACATAACACTTTTGAAAAAGGTAAGATGCATAAGGTACAGGCAGAACTTCCTAAGGTGTTCTAGGTTGATGTGGTGGATATGCAGCCAGTTACTTGATCAATTGGTCGTGGCACACAAGGTTAGATGAAGGTATTCTAAAGAAAATATGGGTTGAAAGGAAGGTGTGTCGAGGGTCGCATCCTCAATCTTCTCTTGGAGCATGGCACACAATGGACCAGCATTAAGGTATGTGGAGAAGTAGAAATAAGATGAACTTGCTGCAGAAAATTTCTGCAGCAGTAGGATTTGGATCTTGCTCTTGTTACACCTCTCGTCGATGTAGGCAACTAGTTTTCCTTTCTTTTTCCCACCAGCAGTAAGAGGAGAACATGAATCCTCTCCTTTTGGGTGTAGAAAGTCTAGATTTTCTCCAGAAATTCAAAAGAGGATGACTTCAAGTAGGAATAGGTTGCAACAATTCTAGTCCCATAGGGATTCTTCAAGAGAAGGCCACCAAGGTTTCTTTTCCTCTTTGAATGCCTTGATTTCTTTCCTTTCTTGGCAAGAGGTGACAGCAAACTCTAGGAAACCACATGAAAAGAGAGAGGAGAAGAGATACTTCAGGGAGAAAAATGTTTTCATTCAATTCAACCTTATACAAGATGCTAATACATAAAGTATGTATACATGGTCAAATAGAAACCAAACCCTAGCAAAAAAAACCCCTTGGGCTAACCCATATATGATTAGACTCACTCACCTTGGACCAAATCCTAGCCCAATGATAGGATAGCCCCCCTCAAGATCCAATTATTTAGACTCAAGAACATTAGGTCTTACTCCTATGGACCTAAAAACCGTGAAGGCTGAAATCCTTCACCCTAGGGCTCAAATCAGCCCTAGAACCCCATGAACACCTCATGGATCACAAACCTTGGACTTTTCTTTGTCCAATCAAGGCTTTGGAGTAAGACACATGGTCCTACAAGGCAAACCTGAGCCATCTAAGGGTGTTTGGGTGCACAACATTTGTGTACATTGGTGTTGGGGAGTGGAGCAAGTTGGATGTCAGGTCAAAGAAGATGGTGTTCCTAGGCTATTCGCATGGTATCAAGGATATTGATTGTGGGACACCATGGAGAAGAAGGTCATCATCAACAAAGATATAAACTGTTGCCCAGACGTAGTAGCCCAAGAGGGGGTGAATTGGGTATTTAAAAATTAATTCAATGGATGATATTGACTAACGCAGATATGTGCTTAATCAGAATTTAATTCGCAGCGGTGTAGTGGAGTGCACGAAATAGAAAATACACAGATCAATCAATCACAAACACAGCAAGGTTTATAGTGGTTCGGTGCCAAACTCGGCTCCTACATCCACTCCCCAAAAACCTTTGGGAATTTCACTAATCGTATCACAACGATTACAACCCCTAGCCTTCCCCGGCTAG
>UESW01000684.1:0-25485 GCA_900491605.1 Calamus simplicifolius | reverse complement strand
ATCTACTTAGGAACTATGAAGAAAGGTACAATAAGTATGCATGATAAATTAATGAACAGATATCTTGATTTAGAAATCTATTAACAGATGAAAATTCCCACAAATTCTTTATCAGTGGAGTTATCTTATTCTCATTCTTGCTAAAATCTTTCACTTTCTACCATCAAAATATTTGGTCATTTATAGCCAAAATCAGTTCTAAAGATTAAAAACTTAAACAGTAATTGTCTCAGAATTAAAATTTTTTATAATCTTCCTAAATGATCCACCATGATATAATATGCAGTCAACTATTTCATTAACATCTGTATCAACCATCTGCATATCTAGCAAAGTAACAATCAGTTTTGAACATGCAATATCCATAATAAAAGTTTCTTAGTAAAATTCACTATATATATTTATCCATCCAGACTCAAATTCAAAAGTACCCAATTGTAATTGATCAAAAAATATGTAGTTAACTATTTCATTACCGAAATATCATCAATATTTAATCATTCATATGACCAGCAGATTAGCTCATAATCTTAAACTTACAATTCAACAATGTAAGTTCTACAAATAAAATTCATTTTATCCACATTCAAATTCAGATTTACTAACTCCAAATCAACTCAATTGCAATATGAACATAATGATGATATCTTAGTCATATTAGTCATCAATTGCAATTTTTCACTACTATGTTTATTCCATATATTCATCTATCTTTTATTGTATATCCAATTAAAATTTATCTCCCATATTATTTAAAGGTTGAAATTGCTACGAATCATTTCCAACAAGTTTAATGGAGCTATAACCTCTAGAAGCCTCCCCATTGGTCAAGGTCACCAGCTTGGGAGTCTCACAATATCATTGGCTTGCGATGGTTCATTCTTAATCCCTATCAAATTTGTAATTCAATAAATCTTGATAAACTTTAAATTTCAAGCTTCCACAAGCATAATTTTGAAATTCCTTGAAAGTCATAATTGTCTCCATATCATTCTAGTATTTTTTCTAGAGTGTCAGGTTTCCCTAAGTATAATGTCATCAAAATATGTTCTCTATGAGTTATCATGTCAATATGTTCGTGTCACTAGGGTCATAACCTGAGCTTTGATACCATAAAAGCTGTCATGCCCCAGACCCAAATATTGGGCTAGGGTGACAACCCGCCGCGTGCCGGGCACGCAAGGCATCCTAAAATTTTGATATACGATTCAAATGGTAATAAATATGAAAACCAACCATAATACAAATGATAGTTATAAGTTTTGGGTATCAAACCCTACATCCAAGTCATGCTAATAAAGTTGGGCTACAACAAGCCCTACACACAAACATAATAGGATTACACCAATGCAATGGTTCTTATTTTATTTATTAGAAGCTCCATCAACTCCGAATATCCATCATCAACCCTGAGGCTCTGAAAAACATTATGAAGGTTTAATGAGTTTACACTCAATAAGTAAGCCTATTATACAATCATATCATACTTGAATTATATTTAACATGCCATCAATATATGCATCTGTCAACTTAACATAAATTGAACAATTGATAAGCATCAGAATATGCACTCTAGCAAACTCACTGTTTATGAATTATAGATTTCCTATGTGTCCCACGGCCCTGCAATACCTCAATCAGAGCACATCCTCCAGATGCGTGGCCATCAACATCCACAGAACACATTGTACGATGTGTGTGGGGCCATACCATAACAGAACACACTCTATGATGTATGTGGCCATAAAAATCATACAGAACACATTGTAAGACATGTGGGGCCATACCATAACAGAACACACTCGTCAGTGTGTGAGGCCATAAAAATCATACAGAACATGTCTACAATATGTGGGGCCATAGCATGACAGAATACATCTCCAGTGTGTGTGGCCATAAAAATCAAACAGAACACATCTACAATGTGTGGGGCCATAGTAAAGGAGAACCGCGGGGACACATATAAATCTATTTAACATTTCTGTTACATGTGCATCATGCATCTGTATTTCACAATATCTCACAGTGGTTTGCACAGTACAAGGAAATGCATATATCACCTCAATATAACATGCCGTACAGGCAATTAAATTCTGGCATATACATCAATAAATCATTTCTTACAATATTACCAATCATTATAATCATATAATTGTTCATTTGAAATCCACAGTTCCATACTACATAGACAATTCAGTTAATTTATAAAAATGCATGCAAACTGTATATACTCAATTTATTAATTAAACAATTAAATTGCATAATAGTCTTACTTACCTCCTACGCAAAATCCAAATGATGAACCTACTATTCAGATGTCTGGGCACCTACATGATCAATGTACATAATTAATTCACTGAATTCTAATTAATAAAATGACCCTTAAGACCCTACCCAGACTAGTTCACGGGCCCAACTTCGGCTCGAATATCTCCCTCTATACACACCCAATTGGGGAAGTAAAAATACCCCAAGAAACTAGAATTCACCCAGATTCTAGTCATATAATTATTTTGCTAATCCCGGCCCGTTACGGGGCCCAAAATCCAGCCCAAAAATGGCTCACTGCACGGCCCAAAAGGCCTGAACCGGCCGGCCCAGCCGGCCCGGTTCAAACTATAGCCCACCCGATCCCCTATTTCACCGAACAGGGGACGGGAACTTAGCCGGCGGCCGGGGCCGCTGCCGACCAAATTGAGGGCGGCTCGGCCGCTGGTGGCCGGGCCAGAGCCGGCCGCCGCCGCGATCGGTCGCCAAATTCCCTCTCTCTCCCTCAATTTCTCTCATTCTCTCTAACACATCCGCGCTGCACAGCACTGTGCCGGGGCACGGCCGGCCACCTTGGCCGGCCGGACCTCCACCGGATGCACGCCCAGCGCCGGGGAGGCGACAGGCCAAAGCTCGGGCCGGCGAGGCGGCGAGCACGCCGCCGGGCCCGAAACCAACCGGCGGAAGCCGAACCCGCTTCTGCCACCGTGCGAGAGAAGGGCCAATTGGCCCTCTCACTCATCTCTCTCTCCACCACCACCCCGCCGGACGCCTCCCTCGACGCCGGCGGGGTTGCCGGCCAAGGCTCAGGCCCGGCGAGGCAGCAAGCACGCCGCCGAGCCTGAACCAATGGATCGACCGGCGCTAACATCTCTCTCTCTCCCGGCTATCTCTCTCTCGGGCTCTCTCTTTCTCTCTCTCTTTCCGGCTATCTCTCTCTCTCTCGGCTCTCTCTCTCTCTCTCCTCTCGGGCTCTATCTCTCTCTCTCTTCCGGCTATCTCTCTCTCTCTCCCAGCTATCTCTCTCTCTTGGGCTCTCTCTCTCTAGATCAGGGGATTACCTGATGGAAGCAGACGCCAGGATGATGGAGGGAGTCCCCCTCCATCATATAAATAGTTCCCTACGCAACGCTTCAGCCCAAGGACTCGGAAACCCATCAGACGCGACTCGGGAATCCAAGCGACATACAGGGAACTTAAATGTCATAATAACACTAGGTGCCACCCCAATTAAATTCCGAGGGTTATCCTCCCCACAATTAAATTACCGGGGGTTACATTCTCCCTCCTTATAAAATTTCGGCCTCGAAATTTGCTATACATCCAATAGAATACAAATCCAAATTTTCTATCTCATAATCAGCTAGAATTCATTCAAAAGTCACCGTCATCGATACATCGTTGATATGTAATAAGATACAAATAATTGTGGATGTTTCTTTTTCATTTTCTCCTTAGACTCCCAAATAATCTCCCTCTCAGAATAATTACTCCGCTGAACTTTGACATAAGGAATACTACACCATCTCAGAACTTAATCCTTGCGGTCCACAATGTGCACAAGATGATCTTCATAAGTCAATTCTTTCTTAAGCTAAACTGGTTCAAGTTCTAGCACATAACAGGGTTTAAATATATCTCCTCAGTCATAAAGGTATGAAACAAATTGAACACCCAAAGAGTAATGAAGATAGTGCTAAGCTATAAGCCACCTCCTTTATTTTGATCAAAATCTCAAATGGCCCAATGTATTGTGGCTCAAATCACCTCTAACACAAATCTCATTCACATCGTTGATTAGAAAAACTTCCAAATGATTTTCAACCTGAAATTTTAAATCTTTCTTTTTAACATCAACATAACTTTTCTATTAACTTGGAGCTACATGAAGCTTCTTAATTAACGACACTTTTCATAGTTGCTACACAGCTCAGTAATCAAAATTTTCTCTCTCACACTTCATCTCAATAAAAATTACACCTTATATCATAGACAACAAAATGAATCCATTTGAATATTAGCTTGGTAATCATTAAAATAAGCAATTTCACTAAGGGTAAGAAGCTATACCAAGCACTTTCTAAATCCATCACACAGGCTCGCAGTATATCATCAAAATCTAATTGATTCATGCAGATTGTCCATCTATTTGAGGGTGGAAGGCTGGACAGAAATTCAGCTTAATCCACAAAGTTTTATGAAGACATCATCGAATTAGGAGAGTAAGACAATTGGGTTCAGACTCAATTTACGTAGTTTACCATTAAACCAAAAACAAATATTAACATTTAACCCACTAAAATTTCATCCTCGAAATTAAATGTCCAAAAATTTTGTACCATTAAAGATACTCACAAGCGAACTTTTATTTCATTCCTAAGCACCCAAATGACATGTCCAACTTTCAAAATTAATTTGATCTTTCTACCAAATAAAATTGAATTCCTTAAGAAGTATTTCTTTCCTGTCCCATTTTTTTTTTTTTTTAACTTCTCATAACACAATCATCATAAATATCATAGGGTCCATCATATGTATTATATCATCCATTCTTAAGGTTAATAACCTATATCAATTACTGTTAATTCCTCGATAAGACAATTCCAAGTTCTTTAGAATTAAATATAAGATAGTTTTCTTCCAATGCTCTCTTAACTCTTGAATAGTTGAATGTGCCATAAGCATTACGATACCTATTTCAATCATCATAACATACTTGGTTTCACTCTTGAATACTTCAAGCTAACATCAATGAACATTATGCCAATCATTTAGGATATCTTTCATAATTATCATAATCAACTAATTTAATTTCTTTGAATAATAGTGCCATCATCAATCATCAATATGATTAATTTACCTCCTTCATATTTATCAATAATACCACCATAACCAATCAATTTCTCTTGAATAGGTCAGTATATCCTCAATAAATAATGCAATTTAAATGATTCAAATTCTTGAATCGATTATTTCGTTACCAATGATTATCAAAATCATCTATAGATTATGCAATGTCCCATGCCATAACATGACCAACTAATTTAAACCCTTCAAATATCTCAAAGTGACTTCACTAATCTAGCTCAGATGGATACAAGACTTATAAGGTCAATCAAGATTGAAAATGCACTTACCATTCGAAAGACATAATTAAAATTTTATAGTAATCTCTCTATGACTTGAAAGTGATAATAGATGTACCCATAACCATAATCCATAACTGATAATAATCTAAAATAAAATCATCTCCCTCTTATTTTCTTAACAATAATTATGCCACTTATGGATGATTGATAATTTATCCATCCTGGAGAAGGATATCTACTTAGGAACTATGAAGAAAGGTACAATAAGTATGCATGATAAATTAATGAACAGATATCTTGATTTAGAAATCTATTAACAGATGAAAATTCCCACAAAATTCTTTATCAGTGGAGTTTATCTTATTCTCATTCTTGCTAAAATCTTTCACTTTCTACCATCAAAATATTTGGTCATTTATAGCCAAAATCAGTTCTAAAGATTAAAAACTTAAACAGTAATTGTCTCAGAATTAAAATTTTTTATAATCTTCCTAAATGATCCACCATGATATAATATGCAGTCAACTATTTCATTACATCTGTATCAACCATCTGCATATCTAGCAAAGTAACAATCAGTTTTAAACATGCAATATCCATAATAAAAGTTTTCTTAGTAAAATTCACTATATATATTTATCCATCCAGACTCAAATTCAAAAAGTACCCAATTGTAATTGATCAAAAACATGTAGTTAACTATTTCATTACCGAAATATCATCAATATTAATCATTCATAGACCAGCAGATTAGCTCATAATCTTAAACTTACAATATCAACAATGTAAGTTCTACAAATAAAATTCATTTTATCCACATTCAAATTTAGATTTACTAACTCCAAATCAACTCAATTGCAATATGAACATAATGATGATATCTAGTCATATTAGTCATCAATTGCAATTTTTCACTACTGTTTATTCCATATATTCATCTATCTTTTATTGTATATCCAATTAAAATTTATCTCCCATATTATTTAAAGGTTTGAAATTGCTACGAATCATTTCCAACAAGTTTAATGGAGCTATAACCTCTAGAAACCTCCCCATTGGTCAAGGTCACCAGCTTGGGAGTCTCACATATCATTGGCTTGCGATGGTTCATTCTTAATCCCTATCAAATTTGTAATTCAATTAATATCTTGATAAACTTTAAATTTCAAGCTTCCACAGCATAATTTTTGAAATTCCTTGAAAGTCATAATTGTCTCCATATCATTCTAGTATTTTGTCTAGAGTGTCAGGTTTCCCTAAGTATAATGTCATCAAAATATGTTCTCTATGAGTTATCATGTCAATATGTTCGTGTCACTAGGGTCATAACCTGAGCTTTGATACCATAAAAGCTGTCACGCCCCAGACCCAAATATTGGGCTAGGGTGACAACCCGCCGCGTGCCGGGCACGCAAGGCATCCTAAAATCTTGATATACGATTCAAATGGCAATAAATATGAAAACCAACCATAATACAAATGATAGTTATAAGTTTTGGGTATCAAACCCTACATCCAAGTCATGCTAATAAAGTTGGGCTACAACAAGCCCTACACACAAACATAATAGGATTACACCAATGCAATGGTTCTTATTTTATTTATTAGAAGCTCCATCAACTCCGAATATCCATCATCAACCCTGAGGCTCTGAAAAACATTATGAAGGTTTAATGAGTTTACACTCAATAAGTAAGCCTATTATACAATCATATCATACTTGAATTATATTTAACATGCCATCAACATATGCATCTGTCAACTTAACATAAATTGAACAATTGATAAGCATCAGATATATACTCTAGCAAACTCACTGTTTATGTAATTATAGATTTCCTATGTGTCCCACGGCCCTGCAATACCTCAATCAGAGCACATCCTCCAGATGTGTGGCCATCAACATCCACAGAACACATTGTACGATGTGTGGGGCCATACCATAACAGAACACACTCTATGATGTATGTGGCCATAAAAATCATACAGAACACATTGTAAGACATGTGGGGCCATACCATAACAGAACACACTCATCAGTGTGTGAGGCCATAAAAATCATACAGAACATGTCTACAATATGTGGGGCCATATCATGACAGAATACATCTCCATGTTTGTGGCCATAAAAATCAAACAGAACACATCTACAATGTGTGGGGCCATAGTAAAGGAGAACCGCGGCGACACATATAAATCTATTTAACATTTTTATCACATGTGCATCATGCATCTGTATTTCACAATATCTCACAGTGGTTTGCACAGTACAAGGAAATGCATATAATCACCTCAATATAAACATGCCGTACAGGCAATCACAATTCTGGCATATACATCAATAAATCATTTCTTACAATATTACCAATCATTATAATCATATAATTGTTCATTTGAAATCCACAGTTCCATGCTACATAGACAATTCAGTTAATTTATAAAAATGCATGCAAACTGTATATACTCAATTTATTAATTAAACAATTAAATTGCATAATAGTCTTACTTACCTCCTACGCAAAATCCAAATGATGAACCAACTATTCAGATGTCTGGGCACCTACATGATCAATGTACATAATTAATTCACTGAATTCTAATTAATAAAATGACGCTTAAGACCCTACCCAGACTAGTTCATGGGCCCAACTTCGGGCTCAAATATCTCCCTCTATACACACCCAATTGGGGAAGTAAAAATACCCCAAGAAACTAGAATTCACCCAGATTCTAGTCATATAATTATTTTGCTAATCCCGGCCCGTTACGGGGCCCAAAATCCAACCTAAAAATGGCTCACTGCACGGCCCAAAAGGCCTGAACCGGCCGGCCCAGCCGGCCCGGTTCAAACTATAGCCCACCCGATCCCCTGTTTCAGAAACAGGGGATGGGAACTTAGCCGGCGGCCGGGGCCGTCGCCGGCCAATTGAGGGCGGCCCGGCCGCCGGTGGCCGGGCCAGAGCCGGCCGCTGCCGCGGCCGGCCGCCAAATTCCCTCTCTCTCCCTCAATTTCTCTCATTCTCTCTAACACTCCGTGCGGCACAGCACTGTGCCGGCGGCACGGCCGGCCACCTTGGCCGGCCGGACCTCCACCGGATGCACGCCCAGCGCCGGTGGAGGCGACAGGCCAAAGCTCGGGCCCGGCGAGGCGACGAGCACGCCGCCGGGCCCGAACCAAAAGGCAGAAGCCGAACCCGCTTCTGCCACCGCGCGAGAGAAGGGCCAATTGGCCCTCTCACTCATCTCTCTCTCCACCACCACCCCGCCGGACGCCTCCCTCGGCGCCGGCAGGGTCGCCGGCCAAGGCTCAGGCCCGGCGAGGCAGCAAGTACGCCGCCGGGCCTGAACCAATGGATCGACCGGCGCTAACATCTCTGTCTCTCTCCCGGCTATCTCTCTCTCGGGCTCTCTCTTTCTCTCTCTCTCTTTTGGGCTCTCTCTCTCTCTCCTCTCGGCTCTCTCTCTCTCTCTCCTCTCGGGCTCTATCTCTCTCTCTCTCTCTTTCGGCTATCTCTCTCTCTCTCTCCCGGCTATCTCTCTCTCTTGGGCTCTCTCTCTCTAGATCGGGGGATTACTTGATGGAAGCGGATCCAGGATGATGGAGGGAGTCCCCTCCATCATATAATAATTCCCTACGCAACGCTTCAGCCCAAGGACTCGGAAACCCATCAGACGCGACTCGGGAATCCAAGCGACATACAGGGAACTTAAATGTCATAATAACACTAGGTGCCACCCCAATTAAATACCGAGAGTTATCCTCCCCACAATTAAATTACCGGGGGTTTACATTCTCCCCTCCTTATAAAAATTTTGGCCTTGAAATTTGCTATACATCCAATAGAATACAAATCCAAATTTCTATCTCATAATCAGCTAGAATTCATTCAAAAGTCACCGTCATCGATACATCGTTGATATGTAATAAGATACAAATAATTGTGGATGTTTCTTTTCATTTTCTCCTTAGACTCCCAAATAATCTCCCTCTCAGAATAATTACTCCGCTGAACTTTGACATAAGGAATACTACACCATCTCAGAACTTAATCCTTGCGGTCCACAATGTGCACAAGATGATCTTCATAAGTCAATTCTTTCTTAAGCTAAACTGGTTCAAGTTCTAGCACATAACAGGGTTTAAAATATATCTCCTCAGTCATAAAGGTATGAAACAATTGAACACCCCAAAGAGTAATGAAAAGTGCTAAGCTATAAGCCACCTCCTTTATTTTGATCAAAATCTCAAATGGCCCAATGTATTGTGGCTCAAATCACCTCACAAATCTCATTCACATCGTTGATTAGAAAAACTTCCAAATGATTTTCAACCTGAAATTTCAAATCTTTCTTTTTAACATCAACATAACTTTTCTATTGACTCGGAGCTACATGAAGCTGCTTTAAGTAACGATACTTTTCATAGTTGCTACACTAGCTCAGTAATCAAAATTTTCTCTCTCACACTTCATCTGAATAAAAATTACACCTTATATCATAGACAACAAAATGAATCCATTTGAATATTAGCTTGGTAATGATTAAAATAAGCAATTTCACAAAGGGTAGAAGCTATACCAAGCACTTTCTAAATCCATCATACAGGCTCGCAGTATATCATCAAAATCTAATTGATTCATGCAGATTGTCCATCTATTGAGGGTGGAAGGCTGGACAGAAATTCAGCTTAATCCACAAAGTTTTATGAAGACATCATCGAATTAGGAGAGTAAGACAATTGGGTTCAGACTCAATTTACGCAGTTTACCATTAAACCAAAAACAAATATTAACATTTAACCCACTAAAATTCATCCTCGAAATTAAATGTCCAAAAATTTTGTACCATTAAAGATACTCACAATCGAACTTTATTTCATTCCTAAGCACCCAAATGACATGTCCAACTTTCAAAATTAATTTGATCTTTCTACCAAATAAAATTGAATTCCTAAGAAGTATTTCTTTCCTGTCCCATTTTTTTTTTTTTAACTTCTCACAACACAATCATCATAAATATCATAGGGTCCATCATATGTATTATATCATCCATTCTTAAGGTTAATAACCTATATCAATTACTGTTAATTCCTCGATAAGACAATTCCAAGTTCTTTAGAATTAAATATAAGATAGTTTTCTTCCAATGCTCTCTCAACTCTTGAATAGTTGAATGTGCCATAAGCATTACGACACCTATTTCAATCATCATAACATACTTGGTTTCACTCTTGAATACTTCAAGCTAACATCAATGAACATTATGCCAATCATTTAGGATATCTTTCATAATTATCATAATCAACTAATTTAATTTCTTTGAATAATAGTGCCATCATCAATCATCAATATGATTAATTTACCTCCTTCATATTTATCAATAATACCACCATAACCAATCAATTTCTCTTGAATAGGTCAGTATATCCTCAAAATAATGCAATTTAAATGATTCAAATTCTTGAATCGATTATTTCGTTACCAATGATTATCAAAATCATCTATAGATTATGCAATGTCCCATGCCATAACATGACCAACTAATTTAAACCCTTCAAATATCTCAAAGTGACTTCACTAATCTAGCTCAGATGGATACAAGACTTATAAGGTCAATCAAGATTGAAAATGCACTTACCATTCGAAAGACATAATTAAAATTTATAGTAATCTCTCTATGACTTGAAAGTGATAATAGATGTACCCTTAACCATAATCCATAACCGATAATAATCTAAAATAAATTATCTCCCTCTTATTTTCTTAACAATAATTATGCCACTTATGGATGATTGATAATTTATCCATCCTGGAGAAGGATATCTACTTAGGAACTATGAAGAAAGGTACAATAAGTATGCACGATAAATTAATGAACAGATATCTTGATTTAGAAATCTATAACAGATAAAAATTCCCACAAAATTCTTTATCAGTGGAGTTTATCTTATTCTCATTCTTGCTAAAATCTTTCACTTTCTACCATCAAAATATTTGGTCATTTATAGCCAAAATCAGTTCTAAAGATTAAAAACTTAAACAGTAATTGTCTCAGAATTAAAATTTTTTATAATCTTCCTAAATGATCCACCATGATATAATATGCAGTCAACTATTTCATTAACATCTGTATCAACCATCTGCATATCTAGCAAGTAACAATCAGTTTTGAACATGCAATATCCATAATAAAAGTTTTCTTAGTAAAATTCACTATATATTTATCCATCCAGACTCAAATTCAAAAAGTACCCAATTGTAATTGATCAAAAACATGTAGTTAACTATTTCATTACCGAATATCATCAATATTAATCATTCATATGACCAGTAGATTAGCTCATAATCTTAAACTTACAATATCAACAATGTAAGTTCTACAAATAAAATTCATTTTATCCACATTCAAATTCAGATTTACTAACTCCAAATCAACTCAATTGCAATATGAACATAATGATGATATCTTAGTCATATTAGTCATCAATTGCAATTTTTCACTACTATGTTTATTCCATATATTCATCTTTATTGTATATCCAATTAAAATTTCATCTCCCATATTATTTAAAGGTTTGAAATTGCTACGAATCATTTCCAACAAGTTTAATGGAGCTATAACCTCTAGAAGCCTCCCCATTGGTCAAGGTCACCAGCTTGGGAGTCTCACAATATCATTGGCTTGCGATGGTTCATTCTTAATCCCTATCAAATTTGTAATTCAATTAATATCTTGATAAACTTTAAATTTCAAGCTTCCACAGCATAATTTTTTGAAATTCCTTGAAAGTCATAATTGTCTCCATATCATTCTAGTATTTTGTCTAGAGTGTCAGGTTTCCCTAAGTATAATGTCATCAAAATATGTTCTCTATGAGTTATCATGTCAATATGTTCGTGTCACTAGGGTCATAACCTGAGCTTTGATACCATAAAGCTGTCATGCCCCAGACCCAATATTGGGCTAGGGTGACAACCCGCTGCGTGCCGGGCACGCAAGGCATCCTAAAATTTTGATATACAATTCAAATGGCAATAAATATGAAACCAACCATAATACAATGATAGTTATAAGTTTTGGGTATCAACCCTACATCCAAGTCATGCTAATAAGTTGGGCTACAACAAGCCCTACACACAAACATAATAGGATTACACCAATGCAATGGTTCTTATTTTATTTATTAGAAGCTCCATCAACTCCGAATATCCATCATCAACCCTGAGGCTCTGAAAAACATTATGAAGGTTTAATGAGTTTACACTCAATAAGTAAGCCTATTATACAATCATATCATACTTGAATTATATTTAACATGCCATCAATATATGCATCTATCAACTTAACATAAATTGAACAATTGATAAGCATCAGAATATGCACTCTAGCAAACTCACTGTTTATGAATTATAGATTTTCTATGTGTCCCACGGCCCTGCAATACCTCAATCAGAGCACATCCTCCAGATGCGTGGCCATCAACATCCACAGAACACATTGTACGATGTGTGGGGCCATACCATAACAGAACACACTCTGCGATGTATGTGGCCATAAAAATCATACAGAACACATTGTAAGACATGTGGGGCCATACCATAACAGAACACACTCGTCAGTGTGTGAGGCCATAAAAATCATACAGAACATGTCTATAATATGTGGGGCCATATCATGACAGAATACATCTCCAGTGTGTGTGGCCATAAAAATCAAATAGAACACATCTACAATGTGTGGGGCCATAGTAAAGGAGAACCGCGGCGACACATATAAATCTATTTAACATTTTCATCACATGTGCATCATGCATCTGTATTTCACAATATCTCACAGTGGTTTGCACAGTACAAGGAAATGCATATAATCACCTCAATATAAACATGCCGTACAGGCAATCACAATTCTGGCATATACATCAATAAATCATTTCTTACAATATTACCAATCATTATAATCATATAATTGTTCATTTGAAATCCACAGTTCCATGCTACATGACAATTCAGTTAATTTATAAAAATGCATGCAAACTGTATACTCAATTTATTAATTAAACAATTAAATTGCATAATAGTCTTACTTACCTCCTACGCAAAATCCAAATGATGAACCAACTATTTAGATGTCTGGGCACCTACATGATCAATGTACATAATTAATTCACTGAATTCTAATTAATAAAATGACCCTTAAGACCCTACCCAGACTAGTTCACGGGCCCAACTTCGGGCTCGAATATCTCCCTCTATACACACCCAATTGGGAAAGTAAAAATACCCCAAGAAACTAGAATTTACCCAGATTCTAGCCATATAATTATTTTGCTAATCCCAGCCCGTTACGGGGCCCAAATTCAGCCCAAAAATGGCTCATTGCACAGCCCAAAAGGCCTGAACCGGCCGGCCTAGTCGGCCCGGTTCAAACTATAGCCCACCCGATCCCCTGTTTCACAGAACAGGGGATGAGAACTTAGCCGGCGGCCGGGGCCGCCGCCGGCCAAATTGAGGGTGGCTCGGCCGTCGGTGGCCGAGCCAGAGCCGCCCGCCACCGCGGCCGGCAGCCAAATTCCCTCTCTCTCCCTCAATTTCTCTCATTCTCTCTAACACATCCGCGCGGCACAGCACTGTGCCGGTGGCACGGCCGACCACCTTGGCCGGCCGGACCTCCACCGGACGCATGCCCGGTGTCGGTGGAGGCGACAGGCCAAAGCTCGGGCTCGGTGAGGCGGCGAGCACGCCGCCGGGCCCGAACCAACCGGCGGAAGTTCCGCCACCGCGCGAGAGAAGGGCCAATTGGCCCTCTCTCATCTCTCTCTCCACCACCACCCCGCTGGACGCCTCCCCCGGCGCCGACGGGGTCGCCGGCCAAGGCTCAGGCCCGGCGAGGCGGCGAGCATGCCGTCGGGCCTGAACTAATGGATCGACCGGCGCTAACATCTCTGTCTCTCTCCCGGCTATCTCTCTCTCGGGCTCTCTCTCTCTCTCTTCCCGGCTGTCTCTCTCTCTCTCTCGGGCTCTCTCTCTCTCTCTCTCCTCTCGGGCTCTATCTCTCTCTCTTCCAGCTATCTCTCTCTCTCTCTCTCCCGGCTATCTCTCTCTCTTGGGCTCTCTCTCTATAGATCAGGGGATTACCTGATGGAAGCGGACGCCAGGATGATGGAGGGAGTCCCCCTCCATCATATAAATAATTTCCTACGCAACGCTTAAGCCCAAGGACTCGGAAACCCATCAGACGCGACTCGGGAATCCAAGCGACATACAGGGAACTTAAATGTCATAATAACACTAGGTGCCACCCCAATTAAATACCGAGAGTTATCCTTCCCACAATTAAATTACCGGGGGTTTACACATATGGAACTCTAATCATCTCATCCCTTGCCTTCTGAGTTGTTGGACACAACTGCTTGCTGAGCTTGAAGTGTGCTGCCAAAGGTGTTGACACTGCCTTTGCATTCTCCATATTGAACCTCTTCAGTACCTTCTCTACATAGTCCTTCTGAGATAGCCACAGCTTTCGTTGCTTCCTATCTCTGTTGATCCTCATGCCAAGAATCTGCTTCGCCTCTCCCAAATCCTTCATTAAGAACTTCTTTGCCATCAGTTTCTTGAGCTCTTCTATCTTCCTCATACTGGAACCTGCTACAAGCATATCGTCCACATACAAGGATAAAATAATAAATTCATTTGTAATGTACCTCTGAAAGTACACACAATGATCTGATTGGCATCTGGTGAAGCCTTTCTCTAGCATGAAACTATCAAACTTGAGGTACCATTGCCGCGGAGCCTGCTACAGACCATACAAACTTTTCTTAATCTGCAGACCATGTCATCCTTTCCCTTGACTTCGAAACCTTCTGGCTGGTGCATGTACAGCTCCTCCTCCAAATCTCCATGAAGAAATGCTGTCTTCACATCTAACTGCTCTAGATGAAGATCCTCCACTGCTACCATGCTCAAAATCATCCTGATGGATGTCATCTTGACTTGTACACCCATTTGTTGAACAGAACTTTCTTTCCAGCGGGTAACTTCACAAGATCCCAAGTCTTGTTTTACTTTAAAGAGTCCATCTCCTCTTTCATAGCCAACTCCCACTTGAACTTAGCTTCATCCTGCATGGCTTCAACAAAACATTCTGGCTCTCTAGAATCTGTGTACAAAACATAATCATTAGCAGAATACATCTGTGATGGTCTGGTAACCCTCGTGGTCCTCCTCAATTATGGGGACATCGGCTGAGGTACCAGTGTATGCATGTGGCTATCTGTTTCAACCACATCTTCCTCCTCCACATCCTCAGAGTTTCCACCTTTAGTTTGCACTTGGGGAATTTCTCCATCTCTAACAGGATCGAGTTTTATAAACTTATGTTTCTTTTCTTCCACTGCATCCTTCCTGTCTTTGTAAGTATGCTCTTCATCAAATACCACATTCCTGCTCCGAATGATCTTATTGTTCTGGAAATCCCAGAGCTTGTAGCCATACTCATCGCCACCGTATCCAATGAAAACATACTTTGTAGACTTGGAGTCTAACTTACTTCTCTTTCTCAATCAGAGAATAAGCAATGCAGCCAAATACTTTAAGAAAAGAAAGTTTTACCTATTTTCTTGTCCAAACCTCCTCTGGAATCCCACCATCCAATGCACTGGATGGACTCCTATTGATCAAATACACTGCGGTGTCCAGTGCTACCGCCCAAAAATATGTAGGTAGACCTGAGTCAAACCTCATACTCCTCTCTCTCTCAAGAATGGTCATGTTCATTCTTTCTGCCACACCATTCTGCTCTGGTGTCCTTGGGACGGTCTTGATCCTTCAGATTGCATGCTTTGCACAGTAGACATCAAACTCTCTGCTGCAGTATTCACCAACATTATTTGTCTTGAGGCACTTGAGACTTGCTCTAGTCTGGCTTTCACACATGACTCTCCATCTCTTGAAGATGCCAAAGACCTCAGACTTTTCCTTCATAGCAAACACCCAGACTTTCCTGCTGAAATCATCTATAAACGTGACAAGTACTTATTGCCCATATATGATGCCACTGGTGCTGGACCCCAGACATCTGAATGAACCAATTCGAGCCTTTCAGTCTTCTTCTGAGTTCTTGCTAACTGAAAACTCACTATTTTCTGCTTACCATAGATACACTCTTCACAAAACTCTAGATTCACCTTCTTTAGCCCAGATAGAAGCTCTCTGTGTAGAATATTCAAGTTCTTCTCACTAAGATGACCGAGCCTCTTGTACCATAATGTAGTCATTGTACCTGTGTCTCCTGCTACCACTGAAACTGAACTCTCACTGTCTGTCAAGAAGTAGAGAGTGCCTATCCGCTTCCCTTTGACAACAACTATAGACCCTTTAGTAATTTTCCACTGAGAATTACCAAAAATGGATATATAACCCTCAACATCAAGCTGACTAATAGGAATTAGGTTTTTCTTTAACTCTAGGATGTATCTGACTTGTGCAAGTCTCAATTCTTCGCCTGTCACTGGCTTCAGTACAATTGTTCCTCTATCAACAATTCAGCACTGCTGTCCATTGCCAACTGTGACATGACCAAAATCTCCTTGGATAAAATCCAAAAATAGGTGTCTCTTTGAGCTGCAATGGTAAGAAGCCCCTGAGTCTACAAACCACAGATCTGAGTTTGCCCCATCGTTGGCTAACAGGCACACATCCTCAAAATTCTGCTCAATAGTACTCATAACATTTGCTTCCTGACCTTCTATCTTGCTCTCTGCATCTTTTTCCTTCTTCTTACCCCAACGATCCTTGCTCATGTGACCTTTCTTCCTGCAGTTCCAACACTTCATGGGAAATCTCCCTTTGGACTTTCCTCTGCTTTGGACTAGCCTTTCTCTGACTTCTTCCTCTCATATGATCTTCCTCTGGTATCCACCATGAGTGCAGTACTTGTAGAAGTCCCACCCATAGTCTTTCTTCTCATCTCATCATTCAATATACAACTAACTGCATCATTGAATGTAAGGATACCTGATACCGAGTTGCTGACTGTCATCACAAGATTGTCCTAACTCTCTGGCAAGGAACATAAGAAAAGAAGCGCCCTGAATGAATCATCAAAAATAATAGAGACCGACTCCAATTGATTAATCATCAAGTTGAACTCATTCAGATGCTCCGTCACTAAACTATTCTCAGCCATCTTCAAATTGAAGAGCTTTTTCATGAGAAATATCTTGTTTGAGGTGAAAGGTTTTTCATACAGCTTTGTTAAAGCGGTCATCATATCCACGGTGGTCTTTTCCTTTGCAATATTATACGCCACTTGAGGTGTCAACGACAATCTGATCGTGTCCATGTCTTTCCTATCCAGAATCATCCAATCTGAGTCGCTCATTGAATCCGACTTCTTTCCCTCTAATGGAAGGTAAAGATCCTTCTGATATAGGTAGTCCTCAATTTGCATCCTCCACCATCTGAAATTGTGACCATTGAATTTCTCGATTTTGATCTTATCTTCTGCCATCTCTTTATTGATTTATCCAATCGTAATAATATGAAGAAAACCAAGCTCTGATACCAATTTGATAGGGAATACAATAAATATTCTCTAATAAGATCGCTATTAGTACGGCCAAGCACGCAGTTGCGATATAATCAACAAAAAACACAGAATAATAATAGGAACCAAAATCAAATAAAACAGCGAGAGACGAGGATTTTACGTGGTTCACCCAAACTGGGCTACGTCCACGGCGGCACAGGATCTGCAAGGCTTTACTAAGAGTTGAATCAGGTACAAGCCCTCAAAAACATACTCTCTCAAAAACTCTTATGATCTCACTAAAAGATTACAGAACCCTTTCTTTTTCTCTCTGCTGCACTCAGAGGTCCTCACCGAGCCTCTAATTTATTTCACACGTTCGTAACTCCCATACGATATTTTTGTGGCGGGCGGTTGCAGCTGAGATGATGCCTCAAATCCTCCTCCAAAAGCTCTCTTCGGTGACTTTGGATAATGGCCAAAACATCCTCAACTAACTCCCTAAAATCTATCTAAATCTCATGTTTGTTACTTTTGGATAATGACCAAAATATCCTCAACTAACTCCGCAAAATCTATCCAAATCTCATGTTTGTTACTTTTGGATAATGACTGATTTGCCAACTCCTTCGTGAACTCTAATTTGGGGCTTCCTCTTGATGAAATTAAGCTCCATCCATAACACTAATATTATAGTTGACATAATGATGCTCCTAATAACTCTTATGCTTCGAATATTGTAGTTGACATTATCAGTGCATGATTCCTTTCATTTCTTTTACATTGCAAATTCTTTCCACGACATTACTGAGATGCATCATGTTTACTTCATGCTGTGACACTTGTGCCAATTATATAACTTTGCTTAGATGGCCTATACCAGAAGCAACAAATGATCATAAGGTGATATATTTTATTAGTCTATTGTAAATGTTCTTGAGCACACACTGTCAAGCTTCACTGATGAGGAAGTTCATTTGAGGTATCATCTAGGTTATAGGATTGAGAATGTTGATCACAAATACGGATGTGTTTTGGCTGTATGTCATTGTATTGACTCATTTGGATGATTTTTCACTAATAAGTGAGATTGTTAAAATACTGAACTGGCACGGAGGATATTCTTTATGCGCTGACAGATGTTTGCCTCATTTAATCAGGCAAAATTTCTCCTTTGGCTGATCCATCAAGTTAGTTTGCGTTTTTGCCTATAAATTTTTTTTTTTGTAGAAAAAGATAGAAAAATCGTAGGGAAAGCCTTTTCCTATAATTTTTTTCATAGGCAAAAGCCAAAAAAAATCATAGACAAAGGTGCATCGGGAAAACCTTTGCCTACGACTTTCAAAATCTTAGGCAAAGAGCAGACTTTTTTCCTACAATTTTTTGTAGGAAAAAGTTCATATTTCGTAGGGAAAAAGTAACAATAATTTGACTTTTAAATTTAAATTTTAAAAACTTTTGCATACGAAAATAAAAAATCATAGAAAAAAATCAAATTTTTTTTATCCACATCTTTCCCTACAATTTCTCTTAAAATTATAGGAAAAAGTTGGGTAATAATAATTTTTAATAATTTCTTTTCCTACAAGAAACATCAAAATCATAGGAAAAAATCAAAAAAATTATTTTTTATTCATATCTTTCCCTACAAAAATTCTTAAAATCATTGGAAAAAGTTAGCTAAGAATTATTTTGAATGATTTCTTTTCCTACGGAAAAACCTCAAAATCATATGCAAAAATTTAAAAATTAATTTTTTATCTACATTTTTTCCTACAAAATTTCTTAAAATCATAGAGAAAAGTTGACTAGTAATATTTTTTAATGATTCCTTTCCCTACGAAAAACCCTAAAATTATAGAAAAAAATCAAAAAAAAAATTTTTATATCCATATCTTTCCTTAGCAGACAAAAGCAAAAAACAAGCCCTAGTCTGCAGGATGATAATGGCCAGGTAGATTTGCATGTTAAGAAATAAACATTTGGGTTCATGTCAGAAGGAATGCGTTATTTTTGGTTTTGTTTTGAAAGGAGGTTGACGCAGCACAGCAGCAAGCAATGCGTTATTTTTGGCTGCTTTGCACGATAGGACAATGAGAGACTGTGTGCCAGCACCAGCTTTAAACTGGTGGATTTTTTAAGTGCATCAAACAACTACTTCTGGGCACCTATGATGTGCTTGATTGATGGCTATGACTCCATTAACCATAATATTTTGGAATTGATTTTGTTCTGCTCTCCTTCCAGTTTTGCGAGATGCTACAGGCGTTGCTCGATTTTCTCAAATTTTTAATTATCATGGGTGCTTCAGGGCAAATGCTTTTTATCCTATCCTTATCGTTGTTATTGCATATTAAAGTTTAGTTTGAATGTATCTTTGTTATTTAGGTTAGGTTCGTTCCATTTCATTGTCAGTTTTGTTTACTTAGTTCTGTTAGTAGTGTGGAACGAACGTAGATGAAAAAACACTACAAGAAAAATTCATTTTAGCAATGCCAAAATGCATCACTAAATCTATTTAGTGACGCATTAGCGACGCATTTTGGCCATCGCTGTAAATTAGTCGCAAATAGCGACGAAATTGCGATGCAAAAAAATGCGTCACTATTTTGTGACAAGAGATAATGCGTAACAATTTAGCGATGCATTCGCGACTCCAAATTGCGTCGCAATTTTGTGACTAATTGCGTCACAATATTGTGATGCATTTTTTGGCATCGCAATATTGCGATGCAATTTGCATTGCTAATGCATCACAAAATTATAAATTTAATTTTTTTTAAAAAATATTGTGACGAAAAATTTTCGTCGCAATAGCATCGCTAATTAATTTTTTAAAATAACATTAAATTGTTATAAATTTCATTGCATTCAAATATTGATCAAAACATTCATCACAAAATTTTAAAAATATATAAAAATTTAATATATTAATGCTTAAAAATTTGATATACAAAACATAAGTAGAAAAAAACACATCAAGGATCCGCACTGTCACAATCACGGGAAGGCTGTAGAGGCTGGAATGAACCCTGCGACATTTGGCGAACCAAATCTTGCATCTGACGTATCTACTCTCTCATGTCTACAAGCTCCTGTCGAACCTCCTCCGTAATAGATCTTCGAATATCATCTAAACGATCAGGAGGAATATTGCCAAAATAGTACGAAGTGGAGCCGAAAAAATATCTAGAAGCTTTAGCGCCCAGACCGTAGACCCTACGGTTTCGCGGCTGGGCACCAACAGCTTTCAAAAACACACGTCAACTCTCCTATATATGGTGAGAGTTCGATGGGCGGCCCTCCATCAGTGGAGTCGACCTGCGATGCCTGGGGCTCCTCGACTCGTGCCTTTGAATTATAGAATCAATGATAAATGAATCATTATACAAACCTGAATAAAGGTTTAGAAATTAAACAGTTACAACATAAGTCTAATTTCTTACTACAATCTCCTGTGATCATGCATCGACCCAGGTATCATCCTTCCTGGTGTGTGTCGCCCTGAATAGGCAAAACTCACCAGGATCTCTGCCCTCATTCTCAAACTACAAAAGCAGAAGAAATGATATAAATGTAAGTATTTGCAAATGACTAAATTTGTAATTAAATTATTTATGTTTTCTTACCATACGACGTCTATGCTCCTGAATCAAAATGGATCCCGTAGTGTGGCAGGAGAGACCCATGCCACGACCAGCCTTCTTGGATCGATGGTTCATGGTGGCTGATGCAGACCTCCTTTGTCAGGTCTCAGACTGCCACACCTATTGCCAGTCATGCTAAATACCCTTCGGTACATGTGCAGGACGCTCACTCGATCTTCTCCAACGATGAAGCATGTCAGAGTATCAGCATGCCACAAGAGCATTCCATGCTGCCCTAATGGCATCATGGATGGCAGGGTTCTATGTAAACTTTTTCTGTATTGAAATAAATAGTTAGTTTAAGAATATATTAAGATTAAACAATTTTATATCAATGATAAATTGTATTTAATAAGTTTACCTGAAACTCTGAAAAATAAAACTCCCTTATGGCCATAGATACATGGTGCCAATCATAGCCAGTGGGATCAGCATGCCTTTGGAATATGGAGCTGATCCGGCTTGATATAGTATGCTGCTCAATAAAGCTATTAAAAAAAATGCATGTTAATAAGTAATTGACTTTAAAACATAAACGTATGTTTACAATTTGTATATACTTACTATCCATCAGCATCCAGTCGAAGTATGGTGCGGTCGGCATAGGAAGAACTCTCAAAGGTCTGTGCCGATCGACTATGAGACTCGAAGACTGTAGATATGAACTCTCCATCTCCAATGTTCATGAAGTGATTTGATGCGGCAGGGCTATGTCCCTGCTCGCTCTGTCCATCGCCGGAAGATCTATCTCGGCCCGACATACTGAAAATACTAAAGATCCATGCAATATAAATATGAATAATGATTGAATATGTACAAATTTAGCACTTATAAAAATAAATTAAAATTGAATAAACCTCTATGTTTAATCAGTATCATTTGTTTTGTCAAATGTTAGTTCAACATCTGATGCCGTATCGGATTGTGATTCAGTGTCATTATCATTGGAAGGAAACCGAACATTTGCATCCTCAATTTCTTGGACATCACCATTTGGATCTCTAACTGATGTTTCAGGAGCCCTTGTGTCGTCCTCAATTGCATGCATTTCCATCTTATCCTCTTGAAATGCAGGGCACTCAGTTGATTGACTTGATGAACTCTCATCTAATATGATTGCTGAACGTGGGATGATTTTAGAAACAGCCTACCAATCACGATTGTCGTTGCGCAAACTTGGATATCCACAGTAAAACACTTGCTAAGCTTGGGATGCAAGGATGAATGGTTCATATTTCTGCAATCTTTGCTGATGGTTGACTTCAACTAGATATAGTTGTTATGAACCCTTTTACCTATAGGAACTGTCGGATCAAACCAATTGCAATGAAACAATACGGTTCGTTTTATAAGCCAACTGGGATATTCAACTTCAACCACCTCTACTAACTTTCCGTAATAATCCTGCATATTGCTCCTATACTTTCTTCTTTAACACACACCCCCCAATTCTGCATGCCTCTTGAAGACATCGTTCAATTGAAATTTATACCCATTAACAAAGTAGCCAGTAGAGGTTGTTACGGTCTTCAATGGCCATTGCGCTAGACATTTAATGAAAATATTGTCAATTGTAGTAATAAGCTATTCATAACCAATTCGAAAAATAAAAGCCATTATTGCAATTGATTGAGTAATACCACTCACATATTCATAAAACTAGTAAGCGAACTTCGTTTCTAACTTCCGTCCAATGGCAATTGATTGATATTGGGATTCATCTATCATTGTCTATCACAAAACATCCTTAAGGGATGATAAGAATTACAACTTCTGTTAGCAATTAAATAGTGAGGTATATTATAATTTAAAGTCATGAATTATATACTTACTCAATGTATGGATCAACTTCTCTATAGTTTATTAGGATGTAATAATGTACTACATTATACTCCACATCGCTCAAATCTCTTGACTTCTGCCTCCCAAATGAACGATCGATAGCTTTAAAAACTGATATTCTACCGTCATTAGGTTCTTCATCGTCCACACATACGTCATCGTTACGACCAAGATTTTGGCTCCTCGTGTGGATGTGACTCTCAAAGTAATGAGAGGCAAAAGCTGAAACTTCTTCAACCAAGTGTTTTGTTGGGCCTGGTGTGGTGCTATCAAGGCCCAGGTGGGTAACTTGTATTGGGCTGGGTTTGAGTCCAAGGGTTGAGATTAAATCAAGTCACGGGTGTACACGGGCTTGGGGATTAGTTTAATCTCATTGGTTTAGTCCATGGGAGTTTTTTGTTGAGTCTGGGCCTGGCCCACTTCGTGGATGTATTTAAACCCTAGTCTCTAGGGTTTGGATGGAATAGAGAACAGATTCTTTTCTTCCAAAATTTCCTTCTCTCATCATAGGGCGACAGCCCTTTCTTTCTCCTCCCTATCTTCTCATCTCTCTCTCTCCCTCTCTCTCCTCGGAACAAAGCCGCGGTGGGATCCAACTGCTTCGTTCGAAGAATCCCTGTCTCGTGCGTGAAGTTTGTGGTGCAAGATCTTGGACGAAGCAAGATCATGAAAGTCTGTGCTCACGGAAAGAGGACGTGCCGATTTGTTCACGTGATGGGAGTCCAGCCCGTCTGCTTGTAACATGATCTAGCGGAAAGGGCGTTGGTGGAATCCTTTGTGAGAAAGTCCAAAGGACTTCTGCTCTCAGGAACTGCTCCCAGCAAGTGGAAGCGGTGGAATACGTGAAGGGAAGCAAGTGTTACGGCCTTGGCGGGGATTCCAAAGCAGAGAGTGGAGAAGGGAAGAGGAGGTCAGCAGTTACATCGGAGGACAAAATCCTAACAAGTGGTATCAGAGCCTGGTTCAAGGAGTAATCTGAAGGCCTTCAAGGAGTTGAAATAATTTCAACAGAATCTCATCAAGGTACTTCTCTATTTTATAAAATTTATTTTTGTGCTATTTTTTGAAATTGGCCATGGGGAGTAGCATAAAATAGAGGTTGAGAAGTTTGATGGGAAGGAAAGTTTCTCCATGTGGAAGTCCGGGTAGAGGACCTCCTTGTGCAGCAGGGTTTAGATTTGGCTTTGGAGGAAAGGCCAGATGGGATGACAGACAAGTAGTGGATTTCATTGGAGAAGAAGACATGTTCAATGATCAGGGGCTGTCTGGCGGATTCAGTCCTCTATTCAGTGCTGAGGAGAAGACCCCGAAGGGACTCTGGACGAAGTTGCACACCCTCTATATGGGAAAGAATATGTGCAACAAGTTGATGTTGAAGAAGTGCCTCTACAGCCTTCGGATGTCAGAAGGTGGAGATGTGCTGGGTCACATCCAGATATTCGACCAGATGAGCAATTAACTTCTAAATGTTGGGGTCAAGATGGAGGAAGAAGATAAAGCACTTCTGCTTTTATGTTCAATGCCCACGTCTTATGACTCATTGGTCACAACACTGCTCTATGGGAAGGAGACATTAATTTATGAAGATATTGTCTCGGTGCTTCGGATGAATGAGCAGAGGGAGAAGATGACCAAGGAAGCTGTTCCCCAGGAGGGTCTATCAGTTGGGGAAAGGACAGGCAGAGGTAGGGGCAGGGACAGAAGTAAGTCTGGAGGACGATCAAAGTCCAGGAAAGGCAAGAGAGAGCTGAAGTGCTATAAGTGTGGAGAGGTAGGACATTTTAAGAAGAATTGTCGTAAGTGGAAAAATCAGAAGGGAGAAAAAGGAGGATCTGAGTCTGTGAGTACAGTTGCAGATCAGGAGGTGGAGGATGATCTCTTGGTTGTATCAGATGATCACAGGCACAGCACAGAGATGTGGACCTTGGATTTAGCCTGTTCTCATCATTACACTCCCAACCGGTCGTGGTTCAGTACTTACACAGAGGTTGAGAAGGGGAATGTGACTCTTGGAGATAATCACCCTTGCAAGGTGGCAGGTATTGGCACAGTGAGGGTGAGGATGTTTGATGGTATGGTGCGCACTCTTACCAGTGTGAAGCATGTTCAGA
>UESW01000683.1:0-25550 GCA_900491605.1 Calamus simplicifolius | reverse complement strand
GAACTAGGCACAAATAGAGAATGATGTTTTTTCAATTACAAAGCTCCTTAATGAGCAAATAAACAAATATATAAATAAAGTTTAGAAAAGCTAATTTGCAGTTGGTTGCTTTGAGCTTTTCTTCTTTTCCTTTTTCCTCAACTCCTTTGAAGTGTAGAATCGGGGCCTCAGCTCGGATTCTTCACGGAAATGTATGTTGGAGTTGATTTTTGAGCTTTTCCTCTTTTCTTGAGTGTTGAAAATCACTTGAGATGCTCTTGAATAGCTCTTGGATTTTCTTCTGAAGCTTCCTGATTGTTGAGCTTGAACACAGAAGGAGCTTCCTTTGATTTCACACTCTTTCTTTCACTCTATTTTGAATCACGGATTTTTTTAAATGAAGCTCTGTATTTCCGATTTTTCTTTTCTTTTCTCTTGAAATGAATATCTCTCAGTTTGTATTTTTTTGATTTAAAAATGGCTTCTCTATTTATAGATTCTGCAAAAATATAGCCGTTAGAAAAAAAAGAAAAATAGTTGTTAATTAAAAATCTTACCGTTGACGCTGAGTTGGCATTCGAAAAAATCTCGCCCATTTACTGGACTCGACTCCTGCTTTCCGCGAGTCGGCTCGAGGTCGTGATACCAAAAATAGAAATACTCAGAAAAGTTATAGGGTCGATCATCAAAAGTAAAGTTGTTGACCAATTGATGATTTTGATGATTACAAAACTAATTGAGTATAAATTTGTTGTTACTAATGATTTTGATTAAGTCTTTCAGTTTATAAGCCTAATTCATGATCAAATCAAGAAGGAAATTCAAGTTCTGATTGAATCTAATGTCAAGGTAGACTGCAGCACATTAGAGTCGACACACTGGAATCGCATAGCCGACTCCGCAAAACGGCCTGACTTAGAGTCGACTCCGGGACTATGAGAGCCGACTCTATCAGAAAACACAGAACGTTGGATTTTCAGGCCACGACTTAGAGTCGACTCCGGACTGCTAGAGTTGACTCCAGAAGAAATTTGTGTTGACCCCAGAAAAGTCAGAGATGACTCCAGATCGAGCGGATTAAATTATTTCGAGTTAGAGCCGACTCCAGAAAAAGCCAGAGCCGACTCCAGAATGTCAGACACGGCTCCAGAACTGTCAGAACGACTCTAACTTTAACTTTATCAATTTTAATCCCAACGGCTATTGTTATTTATGGATCTAATCCTTTTTCACTTGCTTCTAACGGATAGTTTTGCATATTTATGGATTAATCGAATCTATAAGAAGAGGGGATATTGCATCCCAAAAGAGAAGAGAAGAAAAATCAAGAAAGAGGCAAAAAAAAAGAATAGAGAAAATTCTTGAGATCTATCAGAAAAGAAACGAGGAAAAACCTGTAAGGAAAGATCATACTCTCCCCAAGAGAAAGAGATTCCAAGCTTTGTGTTCTACTTAGAAGAATCTCAAAAAGGGAGAAGCCCTAGTTTTTCAATTTCTGAACCTCAAGAGCATATCCAAGGAAGATCCATTCAAAGGAAGAGAAGAAGCCACCAAGATCTTCGAATCAGGCTTTTGGTTCCTAATCTCTATTTATTGTTTCATTATTGTATATTTGCTCATTGAAGGAGCAGTTTGCTTTTGTAAATCATTACATTGTTTGCTGGGTCAATCTGGTGATTGATCAGTTGAGGCAGTTAGCCTTGTGCAAGCATTTGCTTGTGGTTTTAGGTTTTGTCTGTGAGCCTTGAAAACCAGCTGGGTTCGTTGTGCGTCCGAAAAACAACAAGTTTGAGTTGTAAGCTTGCAAAACAACTCTGTTGTAATCAGTTTGATTATAGTGTGGACCCAAGAGGTTACTTGGGAGTGGACGTAGGTGTAGGTACACCGAACCACTATAAATCTATTGTGTTTGCCGTGCTTATCTCTTTATCTTCACTCTCACTTATAGTTGCTTAATTCTAAATCTGTGAATCTAAGTTTTAATTCCGCTTGGGGTTATATATTCAAATAGTTTATTTTTGAAAACCCAATTCACCCCCCTCTTGGTTGCTATCTGGACCAACAATTGGTATCAGAGCTAGCTCATTTGATTTGATCTAACGATCAGAGTCAAAGATCCACATGGCAACTCAAGCTGGTTCATCTTTTTTCAAAGGTCAATCTACTAATAGACCACCTTTATTTAATGGTTCTAACTATGGTTATTGGAAAGCTAGAATGAAAATATTCATTCAAGCACTGACTATGATCTATGGAGTATTATAGTCAATGGACCACACACACCCATGCTAGAGTTAATGGCATGGAGATTCCTAAACCGGAAACGGAATGGGATGAACATGATAGAAAATTGGCACACTCAATGCCAAAGCTATGAATGTCTTATACTATTCATTAGATGCAAATGAATTCAATCGCATATCTATTTGCATTTCTGCTAAGAAAATCTGGGATAGACTTGAAGTTACCCATGAGGAACAATCAAGTCAAGGAATCCAAGATTAACATGCTAGTTCATAAATATGAATTGTTAAAATGGATGCATGTGAATCTATTGCTGATATGTTTACAAGATTTACTGACATAGTTAATGGTTTAAAAAGTCTTGGTAAATCTTATAATAATTCTGATCTTATGAGAAAGGTCTTGCGTTCCTTGCCTAGGACTTGGAAAGCTAAGGTGATGGCAATACAAGAAGCAAAGGATCTAAGTACACTACCCCTAGAAGAACTGTTGGGATCCTTGATGACTCATGAGCTTCAAGTCAAACAACATTTGATGAAGATGAGTCAAGAAGAAAAGAAATATGGCTCTTAAGATTTCTGAATATATGGAAGAGCCTCATGAATCTGAGGATGAAAGTGATGATGAGGACATGGCACTCATCACAAGAAAATTTAAAAGATTCATGAAGAAGAAGAAGTTTGAAAAGAAAAAGCCCTTTGCAAGAAAAGATGAGGACAAGGGCAAAGATAAGGAGGTTATTTGTTTTGAATGCAAGAAGCCGGATCACTTCAAATCTGAATGCCCTCAACTAAAGAAAGGCACCCGGAGGTTCAAAAAGAAGGCAATGATGGCCACATGGAGCGATTCGGAAAGTACAAGTTCCGAAGAAGAAGAAAAAGAGTGAAATGGCCAATCTATGCTTCTGGCGGATAATGATGAGGTAAGTCCAAGTTTTCTTGATGACTTCACTTTTGATGAATTACATAGTGCTTTTTATGAGTTAATGGATGATTTTGCAAACCTAAGTTCAAAGAACAAAGATTTGAAAACTCAAATGCAAAAACTATCATTAGAAAATGAAAAGCATGTTATTGATAAAGAACTTTTAATAAAAGAAAAGAAAGTTTGAAAATGAAGTTGATAGACTTAAGCCCATAGTTGATAAATTTACACTAAGCTCTATCAAACTTAATATGATTTTGAAAAATCAAAAGGCTGTTTTTGATAAAGCTGGATTATGATATAATCCACTTAAAAAGCAAAAATCATTGAAAAACATTTTTGTACATGCTGAAAAATCATTAAACATTACTTGTTTTAAATGTGGAGATAAAGGACATAAATCACATATGTGTAAATCTTCACATAGAAAGAAAAAGATGATTTGGGTTCCCAAAGGAACAATGTTTAATGCTTCTAACCATGAAGGACCAAGAAGGCTTGGGTACCTAAAATTAAGATATAAATATTTTGCAGGAGTGTCTTGCAGCCATCAGACTGAAAAGAAAATGGTACTTGGACAGTGGTGCTCAAGACACATGACGGGTGACAAGATCAATTCATCACCCTTGAATCAAAAAGAGGTGGAGTAGTTACTTTTGGTGATAATGGTCAAGGCCATATCATGGGCATTGGTAAGATTCAAATTACTCCATCTACTCATATTGATAATGTTTTATACGTTGATGGACTTAAACATAATCTAATAAGTATTAGCCAACTGTGTGACAAAGGTTTCAAAGTTTCCTTTGAAGCTTCTGTTTGCACTGTTACTAATCCCATTGATAATAGCATTATTCTTGTTGGTAAACGCTATGGCAATGTGTACTTAATTGATTTGAGTAATTTATCTCCAAGTAATCATTGCTTAGTTGCTGATAATGCTAGAATGAATGAGATTGGTTGGTTGTGGCATCGTAGATTAGGTCATGCAAGCACACACCTAATTTCCAAATTATTAAAAATGGATTTAGTTAAAGGTATTCCTAATCTAAATTTTGAAAATAATCGAATATGTGATGCATGTCAGTTTGGTAAACAAACAAGAACTTCTTTCAAATCTAAGAATATTGTTTCAACTACTAGGCCACTAGAGCTACTACACATGGACCTTTTTGGACCCACTAGAACCACAAGTCTAGGAGGAAAGAAATATGGTCTAGTGATAGTAGATGATTACTCTAGATTCACTTGGGTAATATTTTTGGCTCACAAAGATGAGACTTTCTCAATATTCATGAAATTCGTTAAGAAAGTCACAAATGAGAAAAACACTACCATAGTGTCTATTAGAAGTGATCATGGAACTGAATTTGAAAATCACTTATTTGAAAAATTTCTGTTTTGAAAAAGGCATACATCATAACTTCTCTGCACCTAGAACACCACAACAAAATGGAGTTGTAGAAAGGAAAATAGGACTTTAGAAGACATGGCCCGTACCATGCTATGTGAAAGCCAACTTCCAAAATATTTTTGGGAGAAGCTATAAACACAGCTTGTTACATTCTAAATAGAGCCCTAATTAGACCTATCCTTAAGAAAACTCCCTATGAACTTTGGATCAATAGGAAACCCAACTTAAGTTATTTTCATGCATTTGTTGTAGATGTTTTATTCATAACAATGGTAAGGATAATCTTGGGAAGTTTGACGCAAAGTCTGATGAAGGTATCTTCCTAGGATATTCTACATCTAGCAAAGCATATAGAGTATTTGATAAGAAAAGCTTAGTTGTAGAAGAATCCATTCATATAGTGTTTGATGAGTCTTTAGCATCAAGTTCAGATAAATTTGATGATGAGGAAGATACATCTTTGATTGAAAGAAATATTGAAAAATTAAATGTATCTTCAGATCAGGAACCTGAAGTTAAGGATGATGACTCACCTAAGGTTGATGGTATTGATACTGTTCAAAATGATCAAGATCTACCTAGAGACTGGAAATATGCTTATGGTCATCCTAAGGACCTAATCATAGGTGATCCATCTCAAGGTGTAAGGACTAGATCATCAATGAGAGATATCAATAATCATCTTGCATTTGTATCTCATATAGAACCTAAGACTATAGAGGAAGCCAAAAAAGATAGTTATTGGATGTTAGCAATGCAGGAAGAATTAAACCAATTCACTAGAAATCAAGTTTGGACCCTAGTTGAAAGACCTAAAAATCACCCTATAATAGGATCTAAATGGGTATTTAGAATAAATTAGATGAAAATGGCATAGTAATTAGAAACAAAGCTAGACTAGTTGCAAAAGGATATAATCAAGAAGAAGGTATAGATTTTGATGAAACTTTTGCACCTGTTGCTAGATTAGAAGCCATTAGGCTATTACTTGCATTTGCATGTCATATGAATTTCAACTTATTTCAAATGGATGTTAAAAGTGCATTTCTAAATGGTTTTATAAATGAGGAAGTTTATGTTGAACAACCTCCTGGTTTTGAAGATCATGAATTTCCAAACCACGTCTTCAAACTTCACAAAGCACTTTATGGTTTAAAACAAGCACCAAGAGCTTGGTATGATAGATAAGTAAATTTTTAATTAAAATGACTTTTCTAGAGGAATGTTGATAAAACCTTGTTTTTGAAAAGAAAGGAAAGGATTTATTAATCATTCAAATTTATGTTGATGACATTATATTTGGTGCTACTAACAATCTTCTTTGTCAAGAATTTGCTAAGCTAATGCAGGGAGAATTCGAGATGAGCATGATGGGAGAACTAAACTTCTTCCTTGGACTCAAATCAAACAAGAGAAAGCGGGAATTTTCATTAACCAAACAAAGTATACAAAGGAAATACTCAAGAAATTTGGTATGGAATCTGCTAAACCTCTTGGTACACCAATGAGTCCCTCATGCAAGCTGGACAAGGATGAAGTAGGTAAGAAAGTAGATCAAAAGCATTACAGAGGTATGATTGGATCACTTCTTTATCTAACTGCAAGTAGGCCAGATGTCATGTTTTTGTCTGCTTATGTGCAAGATATCAATCTAATCCTAAGGAATCACATTTACTTGCTGTTAAAAGAATCTTTAGATACTTAAATGGAACTAAAAATGTAGGATTATGGTATTCTAGAGACTCAACCTTAAAATTGATTGCTTATTCTGATTCTGACTATGCTGGTTGTAAGTTAGATAGAAAGAGTACAAGTGGGGTATGCCAACTTTTAGGAAGTAACTTAATCTCTTGGTTTAGCAAGAAGTAAAATTCGGTTGCATTATCCACTGCTGAGGCAGAGTATATTGCTGCTGGAAGTTGCTGTGCTCAAATCCTTTGGATTAAGCGACAACTTGAAGATTATGGTATCATACTTGATAAAATACCTATTAAATGTGATAATACTAGTTCTATCAATCTAACCAAAAATCCAATTCAACATTCAAGAACTAAACACATTGAAATTAGACATCACTTTATTAGAGAACATGTAACCAACAAAGATGTTTGTCTTGAATATGTTAATACTAATGATCAATTAGCTGATATCTTTACCAAACCCTTGAGTGAGGAGAGATTTTGCTATCTTAGAGGAGAATTAGGAGTTGGTGATCCTTTAGAATAATTTATGAAACTCCTAAGGACATCAACTATCTAGATTTCTATAATTTCTTGAAAATCCTAATGTTTAATAAGGAAATTTATCTAGAAAGTTGATTTATTGTTTCCCCAATTATTAAGGAATACTTATCTAGAGTTGTTGATTAATTTGATCAGTTTCAGATCCTTGAAAATCTGATTTTCTCTGAAACTATTGTGGAGTCGACACCTTCTGTTTGTGGAGTCGACACCTTATTTTGATGTTCTGTCTGGGCAATTAGAGCCGACTCTGGCTTCTGTAGAGTCGACTCTAATTCGGGCGCTGACAGATTCTCTGGTTCAGAGCCGACACCTCATTTTCGGGAGTCGACTCTAAGTGGAAACTAGGTCAAAATAAAAGGACGGAGTCGACCCCAAATGATTTCTATCGTCTCCTAAACTATTCTCAAGCCATTCCAAACTGATTTCAAACCCTCCAAATCCTCAAAACCCTTGATTACTCTGTCCAATCGAATCCAATGGCTCCCAAAAGGCGTGCAACCATTGGTTCGACTATTCCGACGAAGCGCCATTCAAATCGGAGGCAACCTTCGTCATCTTCTTCATCTGCCACCTAAGACGACTCTCCACCCTCACCATCTTCTCCAAAAGTCGACCAATTAGCCGGTAAGGCCATTACAACCGGAAGGAAAGTCGATTTCAACTTTTTTACTTCCGAAGGCTTTGCTATTGGGCGATTATTGCAAGAAATGGGATGGGAGAAGGTCTGCTCTTTGGATATCCCTACCTACCCCGCCCTAGTAAGAGAGTTTTATAATGATTTAAGTAGAGGAGAGGGAGGATTAGTAAGTGTGGTAAGAGGAACAAAAGTAGTCATCACAGCCGAAATCTTGGAAATTTATTGGAAATGCCTACTGTTGGACTTATTGAATATCATCATGAAGATAGAGGAGGAGCTCTATCAAGAATGTTAGGAAGAGAAGTCTCTGAGTTTGAGGAAATTTTAGCAAACCAACTTAATTTAGAACTCAGACTGCTTCACAATATCTGTGGGGGATTCTTTTTCCTAAAATCGGAAGATTTGAGTATGTCTCGGAGCGAGACGTTTTATTAATGGACTGCATACTCACTGGTAGACCCTTAAATCTTGCTGAGATGATGATAGGCTATATGTCGGAGGCTGCCACTAAGAAAAGATCAACATTGCCATACGGTATGATTTTAACTTTAGTTTTCAAAAGCCAAGGAGTTCTTATAATGGACAATGAGCCACTAAGGAAGTTAAGACATACAGATTATTATAGTGTCTCTACTATTCATCGAATGGGCTTTAGAAAAGAGAATGAAAACTGGATTAAAAGAGGACATGAGGCCAGAGCTGAGGAGATTATAGTTGAGGAAGTCAGAGGAGAAGACTTTTCTGGACCTTCTGCTGGACCATCTTCTGCTGGACCTTCTGTTGGACCTTCTACTGGACCACCTGCTGGACCCTCAGAAGCTGGACCAAGCTCTCAACCTCCACATCAGTCAGCAATGGCATCAGAAAGATTTTTTGAGGAGCAGATTGGTCAGCTCAGGGCATTACTTGCTGAGTATGACAGTGTCAGAACAAATGATATGTATAAATTAAGAGAAGAGTTCAATCAACTAAAAGATGAGATAAATTCAAGACTCGACATGATTTCCTTCTCACTTAGCAATTCTGTCGAATCCTTTAGTACTGATCTTCATAGTATTTTTGAAAGGATGGAAGGGATTGCTGACGGTTCTGGAAAATATCTTCATGCTACAAGTCAACTAAAGAAAGATATTGACCTTGCCGTTTCTCAGATTGAAGCATGTCTTGAAAGATTTAAGAAAACCCAAAAAGATGATGTTATGGAGATGATCGGACATCTAAAGAAAATAGTGTACAAGCATATTTGATCCTAGATTGTATCTTAGGATTTCTTGTTTTATTTCTTAGCATGTATATAGGACTTATGTTTTTTTTTATATACATGTAATAGATCTTGTTTTGGAGTACAAATGGTTGAATGAATATTACACTTTGATTACAAATCTGTCTTTGATTGAATGCCAATGAATGTCAATCTTTATTCGAACCAAAATCCTCGCTTTGATAACATTCCTTATTTCTTTTAAAAAACTCACCTTATTGTTGATAACAAAAAAGGGGGAGAGATGAGTGTATAATGCATAAAAAGGAAAGAGAATTAATGCATAAAAAGGAAAGAGAATTTGTAAGTTTAAGAGTGTATAATGCATAAGGTAGATCCGTCTATCTACATAGGGGGAGTTATTCAATGCAGGGGGAGCTTAATAAAATTCTCCATATAAAACTGAATCACTTTGATTGATGTCATATTTTATTCATTTTAATGTTGGCATCAAATTCTCTATTACAAACTCTCTAAGCTTTAAATTTTCAATTCAAATGAATTTCTTTAATGCATATACTCAAAGTTTTGTCATCATCAAAAAGGGGGAGATTGTTGACCCAATTGATGATTTTGATGATTAACAAAACTAATTGAGTATAACATTTGTTGTTACTAATTTTGATTAAGTCTTTCAGTTTATAAGCCTAATTCATGATCAAAATCAAGAAGGAAAATCAAGTTCTGGTTGAATCTAATGTCAAGGTAAGACTGCAGACATTAGAGTCGACACATGGAATCGCAGAGCCGACTCCGCAAAACGGCACGGACTTAGAGTCGACTCCGGGACTGTGAGAGCTGACTCTATCAGAAACAACAGAACGTTGGATTTTTAGGCCACGACTTAGAGTCGACTCCCGGACTGCTAGAGTCGACTCCAGAAGAAATTTGTGTCGACCCCAGAAAAGTCAGAGATGACTCCAGATCGAGCGGATTAAATTATTTCGAGTTAGAGCCGACTCCAGAAAAGCCAGAGCCGACTCCAGAATGTCAGACACGGCTCCAGAACTGTCAAAATGACTAAACTTTAACTTTATCAATTTTAATCCCAACGGCTATTGTTATTTATGGATCTAATCCTTTTTCACTTGCTTCTAACGGATAGTTTTGCACTATTTATGGATTAATCGAATCTATAAGAAGAGGGGTGATTGCATCCCAAAAGAGAAGAGAAGAAAAAATCAAGAAAGAGGCAAAAAGAAAGAATAGAGAAAATCCTTGAGATCTATCAGAAAAGAAAAGAGGAAAACCTGTAAGGAAAGATCATACTCATCCCCAAGAGAAAGAGATTCCAAGCCTTTGCTGTTCTACTTAGAAGAAATCTCAAAAGAAGGGAGAAGCCCTAGTTTTTCAATCTTCTGAACCTCAAGAGCATATCCAAAGGAAGATCCATTCAAAGGAAGAGAAGAAGAAGCCACCAAGATCTTCGAATCAGGCTTTGGTTCCTAATCTCTATTTATTGTTTCATTATTGTTTATTTGCTCATTGAAGGAGCAGTTTGCTTTTGTAAACTCATTACATTGTTTGCTGGGTCAATCTGGTGATTGATTCAGTTGAGGCAGTTAGCCTTGTGCAAGCATTTGCTTGTGGTTTTAGGTTTTGTGCTGGTGAGCCTTGAAAACCAGCTGGGTTCGTTGTGCGCCCGGGAAAACAACAAGTTTGAGTTGTAAGCTTGCAAAACAACTCTGCTGTAATCAGTTTGATTATAGTGTGGACCCAAGAGGTACTTGGGAGTGGACGTAGGTGTAGGTACGCCGAACCACTATAAAATCTATTGTGTTTGCCGTGCTTGTCTCTTTATCTTCAACTCTTCACTTATAGTTGCTTAGTTCTAAATCTGTGAATCTAAGTTTTTTAATTCCGCTTGGGGGTTATATATTCAAAAGAGTTTAATTTTTGAAAAATCCAATTCACCCCCCTCTTGGGTTGCTATCTGGACCAACAAAAGTGTCGACTCCTGACAGTCGGGGGTCGACTCATGAAAAGTTGGGGGTCGACTCGTGAAGTGCTCAGAAAAATACACTCTGGTGTCTGAGCGGAGTCGACTCGCACAGTCATGGAGTCGGCTCAACAGAATCGGGGGTCGACTTGAGAAATTACGTGGGTCGACTCGAGACAGATAGTCATTTCTGTACTCTGAGTGGAGTCGACTCTGAAACTCAAGAGTCGGCTCCGGAACGTATCAAAAATCAGAAAGTTTTCTGATTGACTTTAAATTCGTTCCAGATTCATTTTAAATCCATTATTTTGACTTGAATATAATAAAATTGACATTAGGAATCAATTCAAGAAATGTTCCAAAAACTCATTGATTAAAATATGAAGTATTGAATTTCTTTTTGAAAGCTTAAACATTGAACATGAAGTTACTTTCAATTTGATTAAAGTTATACTTTAACATTCTCATTCATTGTTCTAATAAATTCATTGCTCATGTAATAAACTCATTACATCTTTTAATATACACATGGCTTTTGGTAATCATCAAAATCAATAAGATTGGGGTATCAAATTCTCAACAATCTTCCCAACAGCAATGACATTGGATGCCTTGCCCTCGACAAGCCATCATCCATTCCTTTATTTGAATCCTGTTTAGCATTACTTACATTGGAGTCATGCAAATGAGATGGCACTCACCAGTAGGATGGATTGGACAAACACTTAAAAAGTGAGGTGACCTTGCCAGAGTACCTAGTATTAATGATTTTTTTTGGTACAGCCGGGCGATCATACAACATGAGTACGAGTCAGCCCTAGAATATCAGAGTACAAAATTGCTAAAGAACAAAAGGACAAGGATCACCCTGTTTCCACCTCCAAAAACCCGAGTGGTGTGCCACTGAAGAAGCTACCCAATTGGCAGCCGAATTAGCTTCCCGATAGGTATGGCAAATCTGGACATCATGGGCCTCCCTCAATAAAGTCCAAATATCATATAGGATCGGGATGGCAGGAGCAAGGGAGCCAGGATCCCTCTGTAACCACCGGATAACTATCATGGAGTCCCCCTTGATGAAGAGGTTATGAGCATGAAGAGACCGAACTGCATATGAGATGCCAGCCCATGCAGCGTAGAGCTCAGTCATAGGGACAGAGAAGTCCAGACTACCATGCCCTCCAGCCGCTAATAGATCGCCCTCCGGCCCATGGATAACAAAGGCTGATCCCGCTAGTCTCCCACGTACACTTCATCAAAGTTGATTTTAACATACCCTGGAGGGGGGTTTCCCAAGATATGGTAACTGTATGCCGGTTCGCTGCCAGAGCAGCAGGGGAACCCCAGAGGCCAGAAGAGTCAAAACCACCTGAATGAGAGCACCGAGCACAATCAGATGCCAAGGATCTAATTTTCCTAGTGATCCTGAGTAAAGATGTTCGCTCATCTGTGAAAATAATCTGGTTCCTAGACAACCAGATCTGATAAGCCGTTGAAGCCCACAAGGCACATTTGAGCTGAGATGCCTTTCGGAGGTCATCTAAGAATGAGGAGCATAGAGAGTCCGAATGATCAGATCTACAACAATATCCAATAGACTGCCAGATCCGTATCACTCTACGATAAGAGAAGATGGCGTGAACAGTAGACTCCTCCATACCACATATCGGACATGTAGGCTGGATAGGCAAGCCCCTTCTCACTAATAAAGCACAGTGGGAAGGCATTCCTACATAAGCTTCCAAATAAATAGCTGAACCCTGGGGAGGATGGGAAGCTTCCAGATCCACACAGCATCAATCGTCTCCAGAGACTGAGGCTTAAAAATCTTTACCAGATCCTTCGTGGGGGCCTTAGGAAGACAAGATCTCCGCCACAGTCTACAATCTGAGGATATACCCAAAGTAAGTTGTATAGACATAATCCGACGAGCCAACTCCTCTCCAAAGAATCGGTACACCGACGTGCCAAGCCAAGAGGAAGGATCTGAAGAGAGCAGCTCCTTCACTCTCATACTAGTGGGAACATCAATACTATAGAATAAGGGCCATCGGGATAGAGGTAAGTCAGAGAGACAGGTATCCTGGAGAACCTCAATGGAAGATCCATCTCCAATCATCCACGAAGTGTTTTCCATAATAGAGCTTTTGTACCGACAAACCTCCTTCTAGAAGAAAGAATGCCGGCGAGGACACACATGCATGGAGGAAGACCAATTACCATATCTCGCTCGCATAAAAGAGCTCCATAAACTCTGCGGCTCCAGAATGAACCGCGAGGCATGCTTAGCCAAAAGAGCCTCCCTTCTGACTGTCAAAGACTGGATCCCAAGACCGCCCTCCTAAGTAGGCATACAGACCCTTTCCCAAGATATAAGATGAATACCATGCCCATCCTGCATAGACGCCCAGAGGAAGTCCCTAAAGCATCTCTCAATTCTCCTGAGACAAGCGATCGGGATGCCAGTGTTAGAAAGAAGGTACAGCGGAAGGGAGGAGAGAACCGAATGGATTATGGTGACCCTTGCCATCATAGATAACCCCATAACCTACCACCCTCAATGCGCTGACGGATCCTCAGCTCAAGATCATAATAGTTGGCACATCGGGGATATCTACCAGTGATAGGAACCCCCAGGTACTGAAATCGATCAGTCTGGGTCGAGATACCCAGCATATGGACAATAGCTTCCCTGGCAGCTGTAGAAGTCTTCGGGCTAAAACTGATAAAGGACTTTGATACATTGACCTACTGACCCAAGGCCTGACATAACTCTGAATGATGTTAGCAAAGGAAGAAGTGTTGGCTGAGGTAGCCCTCCCCAGCAAGATACAATCATCAGCAAATAATAGATGAGAGATCGCATGACCCATAGGGCAGGTTGTAAAAGGGACAATACGACTGTCAGCCTGAGCCTGATAGAGGGCCCGAGAAAGATCATCAGCTGCCAAAATAAACAACAAGGGGGATAAAGGACAACCCTGACGCAGCCCTACGGATGAGTGGAAAAATTTAGTCAGACTTCCATTAATGATCAGCGAGAAAGAAGGCCTCTGGATGCAAGCCATAATCCAATCAATAAACTGATCGTCAAACCCAAACTCTTGCAGGGAGTGGAATAGGAAAGTCCAACTTAGTCTATTATAGGCTCTCTCCATATCCAGCTTGACCGCCATAAGGGGCTGCTGTTGGGAATTGTATCCTAAAGCCAATCATTTGATGATTGTGCTAAATTGTATATAAATTGATATATTAATAAAGTTATTTGGTAGTTTATTCATTACAAGAACTCTTCTTAATACTCCTGATTGTAATGAAGCCCTTAGGATCTTCCTTCACGATAAAGGAGGATTTATCTTTGAAGGTCCTCAAAAAGGTTCGCGACCATATGATATACTATGACAGAGCCATAGTACTATCAATTATAGGACGTTGTATATCATATTTGTTGGTTGTTCTCTTAACCAAGGAGTGTAGAGACACTGGTATGACATACAGGTGAAAGTGTAGGAGTACATTTCACCGAACGTGACTCATTTCCAGATACTCTACTGTCAAGAGTTAATCCGAGAAGATATAGGTATAAGTATCCTTCAGACCTGAAGATCACAACCAGTGGCTTACAAGCAACTCATGTACAATCTGAGAAGATATAGATATGATCTTGATGCATGTTAGATAAATTAGTATGTAATCTTTAAATTTTCGCATTGATAGTTGTTATCAATTTTTTAAAACATGCATGCCTCGGAGATTGTTTCTCCCTAGCTGCCTGGTCGGAGCTCTCTGAAGATCATACATAAACTCCTGAGCAATAAGGACATTGTCAAAAATACTACGCCCTCTGATAAACGCCCCTTGTTCCACTGCTATAATGCGAGGCATCACCAAGCAGAGACGATCAGCAAGCACACGAGCACATACCTTATACAATGTAGTACATAGACTGATAGGCCTAAAGTGCTGAGGGAGATAGCTTTGTTACATTTGGGAACCAGGGTAATAAGAGTCCGATTCCACTCCACTAGAATGTCCTTGGCTTGAAAAGCAAGAAGTATAGCCTGAATCACTTCTTGACCAACAATGTCCCAATAATGGCGATAGAAGAACGGTGGAAAGCCATCAGGCCCCGGGGCCTTATCCTGCCCAAGCTCCCACAGAGCCAGTCGAATCTCATCCCCAGTGATAGGTCTGATAAGTTGTTCATTCTCCAAAGAAGAAACCTTCCTAGAGCCGGGGACCTGGATAACCGGCGAACCAAGGCCAGAGGACTCCGACCATCTAGCCTGAAAGAATTGAAGGAGCTGGTCCCGAATATAAGGAAAATCCTCATGATAGTCCCCTAAATCATCAGCAAGTCTACGGATCCTGTTAGCAGCACACCATTTAGAGTGGCATGATAGAAGAATCTAGTATTACGGTCCCCTTCGCGAATCCACTGGATCCTAGACCGTTGCCTCGAATAGATCTCCTGCTGGGTAAGCAGAGAGTGGTGTAGAGCGAGCTTGGCCCGGAGAGCAGCGAGATCAGAGTCCAAAAGAATCCCCTCCTGATCTCCTTAGTCTGCAATAAACTGATATCAGCTTCAAGATGTTCCACCTGTCTGACCAGATCACCAACCTCCAGTCTATTCCATCTGACTAGTCTTCGCTTGACCAACATAAGCCGGCGAGAAAGACGATAAATAGCATTTCCCCGAATAGGTATATGTCAGACCTGGGCAATGATAGATTGGGCCGCCATATAAGAAGTCCAGAACTGCTTAAATCTGAATTGCCTCCTCTGGAAATGATCTATCATCGTGGAGATAAGATGGGGCAGTGATCAGAAACTATCCTCAGAAGATGAGAAACAGAAGTAGAAGGGAACTTATGAAGCCACTGATCCGAAGCCATAGCACTATCCAGCCTCTCCCAAACACGAGTAGATCCCTGACGATTATTACACCAAGTGAATTGGGGCCCCGAGAAACCCAAATCCAGAAGACCAGTCGAACTGATGAAATCCCTAAATTCAGTGATGCTGGCTGTGCCAGTGACCCTTCTTCCCCCTCACTTTTCACTAGCTTCAGTAATACAATTGAAATCACCAGCAACAATGGAAGGAATCTCCTAGCAAGAAGGGAATTAATATCTGCCCATAAAAGCCGTCTTTTCCGAAATCAGTACTGCCATAAACTGCCGATAGAAGCCAAGAATCAGTAGAGCCCTCTGTGACAAGAAGGCCTATATGCTGATTACTATGAAGAACAACATCAACCTTCACCCCGGGGAGCGCCAGATGGCTATAATGCCTCCTGAAAGCCCCATAGCCTCAACCGCAAATAGAGACCACTTTCTGACAATCTATCTCCGAAACCAGGCCAGACTATCCCCAAACAACCTGGTTTCTAATAAAACACAGATATCAAAATTGTGGATTTGCAGCAATCTACTGAAAGAGGATCAAAACGATGGCTTTCGAGCTCCTCTGACATTCCATAATAGGATCTTCATTTAATAGGAAGAGGAGGCTGGGATCCCCCTGCACTCTACCATATCACTGTCAGGGAGACACCCAAAGAAGTAGTGTCTTCCTCAGGGCTCTGATGTAAGAAATCATCTCATCCTGGATCACACTAGACCGAGGAGAGTTATCAGAGGGCCTCGATCCTGGACCCTGACCCACAATAACCGAAGTCAAGGGGTCACTAGAAGAGTCAGTAGCCTTAGAGGGCTGGGCCATCTCCCCCACCGAACCCTTAGGCTGAATCACCTCTGAGGACCCAAGTTCAACATTCAAATACTGCACCTCTCGAACTTTGGCTTGTTTAGCTTTAGAGAAGGAGGCATCACCTTTTCCTTTCTTTTGTCATTTTTGAAATTAGCCGAGGGCCTGATACTCCGTCGGATGGACCCGCTTTAGGGGACCCGGGCAAGCATCCCTGCTCCGTAATTGGCTAACTCCACCCGAATCCACATCCAGAGCAGCAAATGGATTCTTAATCAGCAAATGGGAGAGGAAAGATTCATACTTCTGAATCTCTGCTGAGACCGGCACATCCCCACTGAAACCGGCACGCACTGTGTCCTTCAGCCGAGAATCAGCCACGACGTCTAGCATAGCCTTTGCCACTGGGGAAAGACCAGAACTCTCAGCCTGCATGGATTCCACGAGAAGGCCTTTGTTTCTTCTCCATCGAGCCAACTTTGACTGAACTTTCCAACCGTCAGCCTGCATCCCCGGAACAGAGGCCCTAGCAGGAGAGGAAGCCCGAGGAACAGAGGAAGCTGGACTCCCCTCCGCCTGCATCTTCCGCCTGCCATCCGCCTGAGACCCCTTCACCTCCTTACGTTGCCGGACTGCCGACATCCATGCACCTAGAGGAGAGCCTCGGACGACGACTCAGCCGCAGGCCTGGCCGAAGGGGAGCAGCAGCCCGAGAGATGCAGAGAGCCACATCTCGGACAGATCCCGTCCAGCTGCTCGTAGACAAAGGGTTGCCAGAATGGACCATTCGCCCCCCTCACACGGGATCTCGGCCGGAGAGGAGAATGAAGGTCGACTCGGGCACAAACTCGGGCATAACCTCCCCTAGTCTTGCCGAAGTAGCTGAATCAACACAGAGGAACTGACCCGTCGACAAGACGATTTCTCTGAGAAACGCCTCCCTCCAGAATTCAATCGGGAGGTTGGGCATCCTGATCCATAAGGGAGCAGATGTGATGGCTTCAGCCGCGGGGACAAAATCCGGCCTCCAGGCTTCCGCCGCTACTGGCTGACCGTTGATCACCCAGGATCTCTGCAGCACCAGATCCCGGATTTCTGCATCCACAACCGGAAGATGAAGCTCCGGAATGCCAGACTTATGGGATGATTTCGCCGGAGATGCCTCCTCGTCGGAACTCCCGGACGAATGCTTCCACTGGAACCCATCGGCGGAAGGTCCTCATCAAAATAGCCCGTTGCTGCCAACCCCTAGATTCTGCTGCCAATTCCTCCACGGGCAGTTGGACAACATCAGGACAATTCCTCCACGGCCGGCGACGGAGAAGAGGACACCCATTGAAAGCTTCCGTTCATACCTGATTCCCTGTGGACCGGCCATCAGATCCTCCATCTGAAGCCATGGGACAGAAGGGGGAACAGAGGAGCCTCAGACCAGAGCGCAAGCACCGGAGAATCGAAGAGGATCACCGGAGATCAGCTAGGAAAGAGATCGGCGCACTAATCTTAAAGCAAGACAGAAAACCAGATAGGGACAAGCTACAGTAGACTCGAGCTACAGTAACCCTCACGCGCATTAATGATTTATTAAATAGCTAAGTGATGGCCCATTTAATAGCATATACCTAAAACCGTACCATGTGTTTTTGTTTGGCAACCGGCAAACTAATAGATGTCATTCAATTACTTTAGTTTGTAAAGATTTAATAGACTGCATTACTCCATTATAGTCATAGTGAGCAGTTCTACTTTTGTCTCCATATGGTGGTAATATTATGCAAGGAATAAAAGAATCCTATGGGCATGATGTCTATAATTAATTCTTTAAAACATTTGCAATGATCTTGATCAGAATTAGCCCTAAGCTCACCAAATGAAGTGTGACAATGGAGTTCTCTCATGTGGACCTCTGGGTTCCAAGGCAATGCAGTCCATCTTTTTCTTTTATACACTGCTTTGGGGGCGCATTTTATTTAATGGTTTGTGCATGATGTTTAAAATTTTGTAACGTTTGGTTGATCATCTTCTGGTTGTTTTGATGCTTGCTGTAGTTTAGATATGCCCTTTTATACATCTTAATATCTCTGTGAAATGGTTGGTCTGGCTTCTGCTCTCTTCCTTATTTGGTTATCTTATGTCTATTCTTGAATTTGTCCTATGTTTCTTAGATATTATATTTGGTTGTCTGTGTTGCTAGTAGGCACGTGTTATGTGGGAACCTTGGTTATCAGAAATTCAATCACTTGCCTTGTGATGACAGTCACTGTTGCATATTTTTAAATTACAATCACACCTCCTGAACTTTGGGGCATATGCTGTCTGTTAGACTTAATTTGCTTAAACATAATTACCTCCAGCCATTATTATTTAATGGTGGTAAGGAATCCGATCTTCCTGGTTTTCTTTGGACTGCACGGGAGATCTTCCTTTCTTAACGATCTCGATTGATCTTCCCTCTTGATCTTCCCTCTTCCTCTCGATGGATCGGTCTTCTAATCAACGAGCTCTCGCATTCAGATGGTGTATGCCTTCATGATTGCTCTTGATCAGGGACTCAATTCCAATGCCTCCGCTTTTAGGTTTCTCTCTCGAGAATCTTAGGATCTCTCTCGAGAACCCTGTTCTAAAACCTTAGGATTTCTCTCGAGAACCGGTTAAAACCTTAGGATGGGGTCCCTTTTTATACCCATTTCCTTCACCGCTTGCCCCATCAAGCGAGCGTTTAGGTATTAAGGGAGGGGGGCTGTTATCACTTTAATAGGAGATACGTTTAGTCAATAAAATTAGGACCATTATTAAGATGGGTTACTACATTCTCCCACTTGGTCCGTATATTTTATCAACACTGAACAAGAAACTAAATACATGAATCATAGCGATAGGTCCTCTATAATTGAGTATTATCTTCTATGTATTACAATGCATTCAATTTCTTTATCACCATTCCAAATGTGACAACATAACATAATGAATAAACCATATGTTTATTCAGAGTCCAAAAGAAAAGTTTGTCATTTCTCAAAAGTCATATAACGTGTACACCTGAATGAGAAATAAACAAACGATTGAAATAAGAGTTTCTTTGTACAAATTGTTATCAATACAATTATATCATGGAACCAACTCCCATTCTTATCACATGATCCTTAAACTTCTTAATTGGCATGCCTTTAGTCAAAGGATCAGCTATCATCAATTCAGTGCTAACGTGTTCTATGACCACTTTATTCTCTTTAACACGTTCTCTTATGGCTAAATACTTAATGTCGATATGTTTACTTCGACTACCACTCTTATGGTTTTTAGCCAAAAATACAGCAGCTGAATTGTCACAGTACAGTTTAATTGGCCTAGTAATGGAGTCAACAATTCTAAGCCCTGAGATGAAACTCTTCAACCATACACCTTGCGATGTAGCCTCAAAACAAGCAACGAACTCCGCTTCCATAGTAGAGGTAGCAGTCAAGGTCTGCTTTGCACTCCTCCATGATATGGCTCCACCAGCTAACATAATATAAATCCTGATGTTGATTTCCGAGAATCAACGCAGCCAGCAAAGTCCGAATCTGAGTAGCCCTCTATCTCCAAATGATCAGTTTGTCTATACATGAGCATGTAGTCCTTGGTCCCTTGAAGATACCTCATGACCTTTTTAGCAGCTCTCCAATGGTCTAAACCTGGATTACTCTGATATCTTCCCAACATTCCTACTGCAAATGCTATGTCAGGTCTTGTGCAAACCTGAGCATACATTAGGCTTCCAACAGCTGAAGCATATGGAATGTTGTGCATCTGTTCCCGTTCAAGTTCATTTTTAGGGCACTGGTTCAAAGCGAACTTGTCACCCTTCACTATAGGTGCAACACTTGGTGAACAATTTTTCATCCGAAATCTCTCCAAGACTTTATTGATATAAGTTTCTTGAGACAATCCCAAAATGCCTCGAGATCTTTCTCTATGGATCTTAATGCCAATGACATAAGATGCCTCACTCATATCTTTCATATCAAAATTTTTAGAGAGAAATTGTTTCACCTCATGTAGCAACCCTTTATCATTGGTTGCAAGTAGAATGTCATCCACATATAGGACCAAGAAAAATTTTGCTCCCACTAACCTTCTGGTATATACATTGATCCATGATGTTCTCTTCAAAACCAAAGGAAGAGATCACATCATGAAATTTTAAATACCACTGACGTGAGGCTTGTTTCAATCCATATATGGATTTCTTAAGTTTGCAAACCAAATGCTCACCATCACTAGAGGAAAATCCTTCAGGTTGTTTCATGTAAACCTCTTCCTCTAGATCTCCATTAAGGAATGCGGTCTTCACATCCATTTGATGTAACTCAAAATCAAAATGAGCTACCAATGCCATAATTATTCGGAGAGAGTCTTTCTTGGATACAGGAGAAAATGTCTCCGTGTAGTCGATTCCTTCCCTCTGAGTGAATCCTTTGGCAACGAGTCTTGCTTTATATCTCTCAATGTTGCCTTGTGAGTCTTTCTTTATTTTGAAGATCCATCTACATCCAATGGCTTTTACACCATCAGGCAACTCAACAAGATCCCAGACTCGATTAGATGCCATAGATTCCATCTCTTCTTTCATGGCATTGAACCACAAGTTTGATTCCTTAGAACTCATGGCTTGTGAAAACGTTTCAGGATCATTTTCGGCTCCAATGTTATAGTCAGATTCATGTAGATACACAACATAATCACTAGGAATTGCTGATTTCTTTATTCTAGTTGATCTTCTTAATGTTGTGTCAATGACCTCTTGAGGAGTATCTTGCACAACTGATTGTTGATGAACAACACGATCTTCTAGATTACCATCAGCTTGTGAAATCTCAATGACTGGTTGTTGGGCACTTAATTGAGTTTGAGGAGTGCTATAAATAACAACCAATCCCTCACTTGAAGTGGAAGCTGGAATAACTGAATGATCTTTCTCAGAAGAAGCCAAATACTGAGATTGATCACTCCCACTGATCAAGTCATTCTCAAGAAATTTTGCATTTCTTGATTCCACAATCCTAGTGCTGTGAGATGGACAATAAAATCTATAACCCTTGGACTTCTCAGCATATCCAATAAAGTATCCACTGATAGTCCTTGGGTCTAGTTTCTTTTCTTGTGGATTATAGACTCTTACTTCAGATGGGCATCCCCAAACACGTATATGTTGCAGACTCGGTTTCCAACCTTTAAATAACTCAAATGGCGTTTTGGAAACAGCCTTGGTTGGAACCCGATTCAATATATACGCAGCAGTTTTAAGAGCTTCAGTCCACAAGGATTTAGGTAACTTAGAGCTGACAATCATGCTCCTTACCATGTCCAATAATGTCCGGTTTCTCCTTTCAGCTACACCGTTTTGGTCAGGAGACCCTGGCATGGTGTATTGTGCAACAATTCCATTTTCTTCAAGAAACCGAGCAAACGGACCAGGTGCTTGTCCATTCTCAGTGTATCTACCATAATATTCTCCACCTCTATCTGACCTCACGATTTTAATTTGCTTGCCGCATTGTTTCTCTACTTCTGCCTTAAATACCTTAAAGGCATCTAATGCTTCGTTCTTATTATGAAGTAGGTAGAGATACATATATCGTGAATAGTCATCAATAAATGAGATGAAGTATCTCTGACCATACGAATCCATATCTGGGCTACAGATATCCGTATGTATGATCTCCAGTATTTCCGAACTTCTCTTGGCATTTTTCTTGGACTTGTTGGTTTGCTTTCCCTTTATGCAGTCCACACAAGTGTCAAAATCAGTAAAATCAAGAGTATCAAGTACTCCATCTTTTACTAATCTTTTAATTCTCTCAATGGAGATATGACCTAATCTCCGATGCCACAAAATAGAGGAATTCTCATTTATAACACATCTTTTCATACCAGTTTGGGCGTGCATCACATTATAGGTGGTATTATTTTTCAGATTGATTTGGAAAAGATTGTCTGACAATGTACCATTCCCAATAAGCTTAGATTTATAAAATAAATCAACAGAGCTTTTATTAAAATTAAAGGAATATCCTGCTGGTACAAGCCTTGACACTGAAATCAAATTTCTAGAGAAACTTGGAATATAAAATGTCTTTTCCAAATCCAAAACAAAACCAGAATGTAAAATAAGTCTGCACGTTCCAATTGCTTCCACATGTGAACCCATCTTGTTTCCTGAATAGATGCTTTGTTCACTTCCCAATGGTTTCCTTTGATTTAGAAAACCCTGCAAGGTATTTGAAACATGGATTGTAGAACCAGAATCAATCCACCATGTGTTATGACATATAACCAAATTGGATTCATGACATACGAATGAGGTTAGAGTACCTTTCTTGTCAAGCCAAGCTTTGAATTTGAGACAATCTTTCTTTATATGTCCTTTCTTCTTGCAAAAGAAGCACTTGGACTCCTTCTTGTCTTCTGTATGGATGGATACTTTACCCTTTCCTTTGCGTTTGGCTTTGGGAGCTTTAGTCTTTCTCTGAGTGACTAAATGTGCACTTTCTCCCATTTCTAAAATCAGCCTCCCTTCCTCTTGAACACACATGGTCAGAAGTTCATTAATTGACCATTTGTCCTTATGTGTATTGTAAGATATTTTGAAGGGACTATATTGCTGTGGGAGTGAGCTCAAAATAAAGTGCACCAAGAAAGATTCTGACATCTCAACCTCTAGGGATTTCAACTGAGCCGCAATGTCCCTCATCTTCATGATGTGCTCACGCACACCTCCAACCGTAGTGAGCTTCATTGATGATAATTTTGTCATTAGGGTGCTAGCCATTGCCTTATCTGAAGACTCAAATTGTGCATCAATAGCCTTCAGAAGTTCCTTGACATTTTTGCACTCAGGAATTGAACCACGTATACTAGCAGAAATTTTAGTACGTATGAACATCATACTGAGGCGATTGGACCGTTCCCATCGTTCATACGCAGCAATCTCAGCCTGAGTGCTAGTAGATGTAACTAAATGTGGTTCATCCTTCCTGATAGCATAGTCAATATCCATGCACCCTAATTGAAGAAGAATTCTCTCCTTCCATAATTTATAATTATCACCACTTAAATCGGGAATGTCACATTTCATATCAGAAATATTAACAGGCAAAATAGCTGCATAAAAATAAAATCATGTTCATGTAATTGAATTTGAGGCATATAACTTGATGTCATGTTTTACCAATGTAAACATGCAATAACATGAATCAATAACATACAATAACTACCTGTGGGCTAAGTTATTATACTCAAATAGACTCATTAGCTTAATGATGTGACTAACAAATTATATTCCTTTCTTAATTCCTGTGGGTAATTAAGAAAATAATTTGTTATCGCATCCTAATTAATTATATTAGTGCAACAAAAATTCCTGTGGGATAAGATTCATTACATTAATATAATTAGTCACAATTAATGTCATCTAACCTTATGTGATCTTTGCAACTCAATATATAATTTTGATTAATCAAAGATGCTGTGGCTACTCCTCAATTAATCAACATCATATTGATCACATGACATTATATGCATATAGATTAACCAATTTAGCATGATTATTAGGTAGTGATCTTAATCAACGTAACATTTCCAAATCAAGATCCGAGTTAGTCAAATTGGCCAGGCCAGTGAAAGAGAAGTGGGGGTCCCCCCGTTGCTTTCCTTAGGTCAGTCAACGGAACCAATTAAGTAACCACAATCTCTTTACCTTTCTAGACACCAACTGACCAATCAGACCTTGAAAGGATTTGCACTGTGATTTTTACACTACCACCAAATTCATGCATAGAATAAATCTAGTATGCAGAACAGAAGATAACATTTCAATATCTATTTAATGAATTTTAAAATTATCATCTTAAGAAAAATTTTTGTTAATTAAAACACGTCCGGCCGTAGCTCATTATTCCCTTGGGCCAGTCTATGCAAAACACCGTAGGCATAGAGACTCAGGAGGCGTATTTTAATACAAAAATTTAAACTCAAGAAACAAATGATAAAAATAAATCATGTTACATGATTTAATAAAACATTAAACAGATAAATGCATTTAAAATCCAACCAATCCAGATTTTAAATCCCGTGAGAGAACGGAAAGACCATAAGCGAGAAAAACGAAAACCGAAAGTTTTCTCTCCCCTTTTTAATATTTCACCGATGTGGTTATTGAAGCCACGTTTCCGCTGCATTTCTCTTCTTTAGTTTTTCTTTTCTTTAATGCTACGTTTCTTTTCTTTTTCTTTCTTTAATGCTATCTCTTTAATACCATAAAAAGAAATCCGGGAAACCTTTAATGCTAGAAAGAAATCTTTAATAGAAAAGAAAGAAGCCACGTTTTGTTTCCGCAAAAATCGGAATCTGAAATAGGTTTAATGGTTTCTGTCAATTCCGTGAACAAAGATCAGAACTGATCGAAACCAACCTGAGATCCGAAAAACTAAAAACGGAAAACACGCGGCATTAATTGCTTGAAAGAGAAACTTGGATAGAAATCTTCGCAAAATAAGCAGAGGTTTTAAACTCCCATTCTTATCACATGATCCTTAAACTTCTTAATTGGCATGCCTTTAGTCAAAGGATCAGCTATCATCAATTCAGTGCTAACGTGTGCTATGACCACTTTATTCTCTTTAACACGTTCTCTTATGGCTAAATACTTAATGTCGATATGTTTACTTCGACTACCACTCTTATGGTTTTTAGCCAAAAATACAGCAGCTGAATTTGTCACAGTACAGTTTAATTGGCCTAGTAATGGAGTCAACATTCTAAGCCCTGAGATGAAACTCTTCAACCATACACCTTGCGATGTAGCCTCAAAACAAGCAACGAACTCCGCTTCCATAGTAGAGGTAGCAGTCAAGGTCTGCTTTGCACTCCTCCATGATAGGGCTCCACCAGCTAACATAAATATAAAATCCTGATGTTGATTTCTGAGAATCAACGCAGCCAGCAAAGTCCGAATCTGAGTAGCCCTCTATCTCCAAATGATCAGTTTGTTTATACATGAGCATGTAGTCCCTTGGTCCCTTGAAGATACCTCATGACCTTTTAGCAGCTCTCCATGGTCTAAACCTAGATTACTCTGATATCTTCCCAACATTCCTACTGCAAATGCTATGTCAGGTCTTGAGCAAACCTGAGCATACATTAGGCTTCCAACAGCTGAA